>PVHT021183585.1:3513199-3684031 GCA_004024745.2 Catagonus wagneri
CTAGGGGTCTAATCGGAGCTGTGGCCACTGGCCTGCGCCGCAGCCACAGCAACGCAGGATCCGAGCCGCGTCTGCAACCTACACCACAGCTCACGGCAACGCCGGATCGTTAACCCACTGAGCAAGGGCAGGGATCGAACCCGCAACCTCATGGTTCCTAGTCGAATTCGTTAACCACTGCGCCACGACGGGAACTCCCTGCATTTAATTTTTAAAGTAACACAGATGAAGTGTTTTGCATTCACTGAACGTATTTTGATGAATAAAGAAAGCTGGGTAAGTTAGACTAAAATTTGTCTTTTTTTACACTGAGGTACAGGATTTTGTACTTAGTTTTCAAAAATGAGAAAGGCTGATTTCTTGCTCTAAGGACAATCTCAGTACATTAGAGTCAAACAGGACAATGCAGGCCTCAACATTTCCTATACGCATCCAGGGCTGCTTTGCTCCAATTCCTTCTGCCTCTACTGATGTATTTAGTGGTCATGCACACATATTAATTTGTTTTCATTAGGCTGACTGGTTCTTTTCTTCCAACTCATTTACAGAATGATATTTCCTCATCTAATTTCCCTGTTCAAATTTCATCAGCTTCATATCAGCTTTCATGTAATTCTAAGCAATGGAGCTAGTGATGAATACCTTTAACAAATGAGGTCTGAGGTTTCCAAAAGGCTAGGTAGCCTGTAATATAAAGCAGTGGCATAAAAGACAGAAAGTCACTGCTGTCTTCATAGAAGGGATTTCAAATTGACTCTTCGATAATTCTTAAGATTTCCCAAACACTGAATTACATTTTCTTTTGCCTATGTAGTCCCCCTCTCCTTCAACCGAGTGTTTACAACAGATAATAATACCAGATATAAATTTGATTTTGGGTAACTCTTCACTCGCTGACCTAGAGCACATAATTCTGACAGCCCTCTCTGATTTATTTGTAGTTTGTATTTGTAGTTATGGAATTGTGTATTTTCTTCCTGTCTAACCGTGTTTCCTAAAGGGTGGTCCCAATCCTGTCTGTGAAGTACCCCCTTTTTAAACAAGGGGGATGACTAACAGGGGGCTTCATTTTCAGCCTCGGAAAAGTCAAGTTGTTTCATGCAGGAGAATCTATGAGTTTTCTTTCACGATATTTCACTGCATTTACAAACAAGGAATTTTGCAAACCCAGGTTGGGTGCACATCTTTATTATAATGTGCTATGGTTTTACCTACTTCACCTGTCACCAACATAATGAAGTCTGACTTTGATGAAAATGCCTAACAAGAAAACAAAAATCCACTGAACAGAATCTAGCAAGCAACAATATGTTTAATCCTATAGCAACACAATTTATCCACCGCCTTTTGACATTTGATTGGAGCTATTCACAGAAAGCATACTTCATTCCCTTTATCAAGACCTCCAGGTTTGGATTTATTTTCTGAGAGGATAATCCTGCTGTATGTTCAGTAATTCCGCAGTTGAAGCATTTAGTCACTGATCTGTTGCAATAATATGATAGGAATAAAACGGGTACTCCTTGAAGGAATGGATTTTGCATTATAAATATGTAGTCATAGAGCAAATAAAGAAAGCACTGAGTAAAAATGTCTACATCCTAGAATAATGTAGGCATTTTTGTATTCAAGATTTGGAATGTATTTAACATCTCCTTTAGACCAAATGCCTAAAGGAATAGAAAGATGCCAATATAATACATATTTCTGAGCAAACTCAGAAAAAGAACGAAATTTAAAACCATGAGAATCCAGGCAATTTGAATTCCTCTAATTATGGAAAAATGATCTCATAAAGTTGTTACAGCCTTATAAAATGCAGGTTTTCTATTTTAATATTTTGCTGCTGTCTTATTTTCTAGTTTTTTCTCACTGCTGGTTTGCTTATACATTTTAAAAAGTACAGGAATGTTGATAATATGAGAGCAAACCCAAAGGTATTCTTGATATATCTAAACATATAATCAAACATACAATATTCAAATTCATGTATCCATTATTATAACTGTAATATTACAGTGTAAACTACCACAAGTTTTACATATATCTTATCAAAATGAATATAGTTTGTTTGATCCTTCATCACATTCAAGTATTTAACTTAATAAAAACATTTAACTCTTAATTACCTAACATGAATATGTTAATTACAACTTGGCTGAAATTGCTATCCTTATTCTTTCATAATGTTCATTAAACATATAATATTCCCATCATATTCTAAATAATTCAAATTTCTTTCTGTGTTTACTTTGTTCCTTAATGGTATGTTACCAGTCCTGCTGACCTAAAGAAGGTCCTGCTTCCTTCTCCTTATTGAAAATTCAGTCCTCCTGATTCACTTTTTAGGTCATTTATAAAACTGCTAAATTCATCCATTAAGCTGCTCTAATTACCTAATTAGCGATTTCCTGTTTTATCCTTATCTCTCTGTAACATCTGATACTTTCCAAGACTTTCTGTTTGAAACCTTATCCTGACCCTTGATTTTAATACTTCCACACTTTCTTGATTTGGCCCTCTTGATCTATATTTCTTCTCAGACTCTTTTCTGTGCTTGTGAGTGTGCGTGTGTGTGTGTATGTGTGTGTGTGTGTGGTATGGTGACATTTCCCCTCACTGGCTGAAACCTGGAAGTTTCTTTACTATACAACTTTCTTTTTTCACTTTCCTGGTTGGTCTTATTCACTATTTGACAGAATCTATGTAAAATCACACGAATATCATCTTCATTCTCTTCTTTTAGCACAACACACCTATAAGACTTCCTAATACATTTTTCCCATTATCTAAATCCCCTCAGGATGATTTGAGCAGTGTTAAGGACTGAATTGTATCCCCTCAAGATTCTGTTTTGGGAGTTCCCATCATGGCTCAGTGGTTAACAAATCCAGCTAGGAACCACGAGGTTGCAGGTTCGATCCCTGGCATCGCTCAGTGGGTTAAGGATCCTGCGTTGCCGTGAGCTGTGGTGTAGGTCGCAGACGTGGCTCCGATCCCGCGTTGCTGTGGCTGTGGCATAGACCGGGAGCTACAGACCGTGAGCTGTGGTGTAGGTCGCAGACGTGGCTCCGATCCCGCGTTGCTGTGGCTGTGGCATAGACCGGGAGCTACATCCCAGACTCCTAGCCTGGGAACCTCCATACGCCACGGATGCGGCCCTAAAATGACAAAAAAAGACATAAAAAAAGAAAAAAAAGATTCTATTTTGAAGAATTAACTCTCAGTGTGATTACTTATGGCGTCAGAGCCTTTACAGAATTAAAGTTAAATGAAGTCATGAGAAGGGGCTTTCCCTAATAGGATTATAATCTGTTAGGTTCTTATAAGAAGAAAAAGACACCAGGGGTGGTGGAACTGCAGAAAGACCTTATGAAGATACAATGAGAAGGTGGCCATTTGCAAGCCAAGGAGAGAAACCTCAGGAGAAACCAAACCTGTTGATAACCTTGATCTTGGACTTCAGCCTCCATAATTGTGCGAAAATAAATTTTTGTGAAGTCACTCAGTTGGTACGTTGTTATGACATCCCTAGCAAACTAATACAAATGGCATCTATCACTTTATGTGTCTGAGATCTGCCATAGGGTTTACTACATCAGTTCTCCAACAATAACTTCCATGTCTGCACTTTTCAGATATATTGTTAAGGTCAGGCCTGAATGCTTTTGTCTGCCCTAAATGTATGTTTTATCCTGAAGTCTAAAGTGGTGATATTAGGAGGTGTTGACTTTGTGAGATGAAGGGTCACGAGGGTTTGGAATGGGATCAGTTGCCTTATAAATGAACACAGAGAACTCCTTAGCGCCTTCAGCCATGTGAGGCTGTAAGGATAAGTTTGCAACCTAGAGGAACACCCTCACCTGGCCATATAGGCAAACTCATCCATACTTGCAGAATCCACAACCCTGAGGAATGTATTTGTTATTTATAAGCCAGACAGTCTATGGTATTTGGTTAAAGCAGCCTCAGCAGACAAGGACAGGACAAGACTCTCACAGTACCACTGAGTTCCTTATCCCTAAAAACTGTACCTGAGGACAGATTCTAAACTGAGGACTCAGCTGGTGATTTAATGGTATTACTGTCTCTGCTGTTCTCACTGTTGGCTCCTCTCACGCTCTCTTATTTCCTTGCTCTTTTTAAGTTTGCTTTTACACTCTAAAACCATGTCTCTTGCTCTACACTTTATTGGTCAGGACTTCAAAAGGCCAGGCCTTCCAGGGCATATAGTGACATCTTTTGATAGAGTTTTCGCTATTTTTACCTCTCAAGATTCCCTGCACTTTGCAAAATTATTCTTTAATTATTCTTTGTGTCTTCACAGATAAATTCCAAGGTGAGTGGATTATGATGGAAGAGGAACGGACAGGAAGAAAAACTTGTGCAAATGCCAAGAAAAACATTGCAGCAAATTGTCTTTAAATGTTTTAAAATATGTGGATGCAATGGCCCACAGTTTATTTGCTGAACAAAGATGTGTACATGCACAACAGACATTATATGACAGAAATAGAAAGCTGCTAACTGAATGGAGCAATTACATCAAGATAGGGGATATGCTAACTGCTTCACAGACATTAATATGTTTGATATGTACAGTCACTTTATGGCCACTGTAGTTGTTAAACCCATTTTATGGATGAGGAAACTGATATGAAAAGGTTCCATAAGGTCACAAAGCAAGACATTCTTCTCTGATACTCAAAGATATAAAGATAAGTATTTTCCTGAAGACCTTATCCAAATGTTGTTTTGAGGGAGTTTCTGTCGTGGAACAAACATATCCCACTAGGAATCATGAGGTTGCGGTTCGATCCCTTGGCCTCAGTCATTAGGTTAAGGATCTGGCATTGCCGTGAGTTGTGGTAGGTCACAGACATGGCTCAGGTCCCACGTTGCTGTGGCTGTGGCGTAGGCTGGCAGCTGTAGCTCTGATTTGATGCCTAGCCTGGGAACTTCCATATGCTGTGGGTATGGCCCTAAGAAGCAAATAAATGAATAAATAAATATAAAAAATAAAAATAAAAAAGTTGCAATTCTAAAAAAAAAATATTGTTTTGAGCCAACTTCAGAACATGAAGTGAATAAAATTCTGGATCTTAAGAGATTTGGAAATAATGATCACCTGTTCCTGGATTACAGACATATTTTGCCATAAGTAAGTCATGTAACACCTAAAATTTTAACTTTGTTTAGAGTTAAATGAATTTTAACTTTAACTGTGGTGTCCAGTTTAGGTCAAACCTCAAGTATTCAATTCTTATCATTAAGAAGAGACAGGAATAATACTGAGTACCCAGAATACAACAATAAAAAAAGATTCTTCTGTTCATATGAGCCATAGTATAAGATTTGCATTTGATTTTCTTTGAGTTCTTTTAATCATTTTTTTTAAATAACAAGGGTAAATAAAAAAATTAAAAAATTAAATATTCCAGGAGTTCCCGTCATGGCTCAGTGGTTAACGAATCTGACTAGGAATCGTGAGGTTGCGGGTTCAATCCCTGGCCTTGCTCAGTGGGTTAAGGATCCAGCGTTGCCATGAGCTGTGGTGTAGGTCGCAGACACGGCTCGGATTGCACGTTGCTGTGGCTGTGGTGAAGGCCGGCAGCTACAGCTCCTGTTAGACCCCTAGCCTGGGAACCTCCATATGCCGCAGGTGCAGTCCTAGATAAGGCAAAAAAAAAAAAATTAAGTATTCCAACACATGCACCCACATGTTCATTGCAGCACTATTCACAAACCAAGACATGGAAACAACCTAAATGTCCATCGACAGATGAATACTAAGAAGATACAGTATATATACACAATGGAATAATACTTAGCCATAAAAAAAAAAAATAATGCCATTTGCAGCAACATGGTTGAGACTAGAGACTCTCAACCTCTAAGACAAATACCATATGATATCATATATCTGGAATCTAATATACACCACAAATGGACCTTTCCACAGAAAAGAAAATCATGGACGTGGAGAAAAAACTTGTGGATGCCAAGGGGGAGGGGGAGGGAATGTGATGGATTGGGAATTTGGTGTTAATAGTTGCAGACTATTGCCTTTGGAATGGATATGCAATGAGATCCTGCTGCATAGCACCAGGAACTATATCTAGCCACTTATGATGGAGCATGATAATGTGAGAAAAAAGAATGTACACACACACACACACACACACACACACATATGTGTGACTGAGTCACCTTGCTGTACAGTAGAAAACTGACAGAACACTGTAAACCAACTGTAATGGAAAAAATAAAAGTCATTATAAAATAATTCACATGTAAAAAGAGTTTCAACACAGAGTCTTAAACTGTTTTATTGGAATGACTGTGGGTTTTGATTAGTATAGTTACCAATGTTCATCAGAAAAAGTGAAAAAAAAACAGTTTGCAAATGAATTCAGAACTAATTTCAAATTCTATGCATTTAAATAAGTTTGTATTCGTTATAGATTATAAAGAGGATAAAACCTTTTTTGGGCCATGTCTTTATTTCAAAACTTCAGTATCTAACATTCAATATTACTTTGCTCTTACAAATTTTTGCATATGGCAAAAAAAGGAATTATTTCTCTAAACACACATTTCACCTATAAGTGGATTTTGTTCACTGCCTTGTTCTATTCTTTTTGCATGCACCTTTATTCATTACTGCAACTTAAAAAAATGATATTATAACTCATTTTTTATATGGGAGTTTTTCAAAATTCCAAAACAGTGTGATATAATTTTACTAGAACAGATGTAAAAGATGAAAAAGAATTGCTGTCTTATTAAACTAGATTGGTTTGGCTAATCAGAGTAGCTAGACAGATCTTTTTTCTTTTATGTAGGCTCAATTTACATTCCTTCAGAATTATATGTTTAGTTCTACTCCATGGGTTCTAAAATCTTCATCTAGTGCTAAAAGATCTCCATAATCTGTTTTCATGCATTTTAGCCCACCCAGTATCCTACTTACTCCAAACATAACTGTCCCACTTTGGTTATACTGATAGTCCTTATGTTTATGAACTTATATATGTACTGTGACTTACATTTTCTAACAATGGTCTTCTCATTGCTCTCTAGTTATTTATTCATTCAATAGTCATTCATTTATTCATTGTGCAAATATTTACCAAGCATCAACTTTGACCATTTCTTTGACATAAACTTTGACATTTCTTCACTTGTGGAGTTTGTATTCTAATATTCAAATATTAATGAGAATTCTTAATTTTTGCTGCATTGAAGAAGACATGGAAAACAAGACTAGAAAGACCTGGTTTCTACAGATCTTATAATGTTATATTGTCATGTGTGGAGGACACAGATATGCTTATAATGTTAACAAGATAATACAATAAATTTTAAGGTGGAGAAAAGTACAAGATACTGCGTTAGGGACGTGCAGAGAATGCTGGATTGCTCAGGGAAGTCTCTTTGAAGGAAACAACTCTTGAGTTAAAACTTAGAGGATTACTGAAGAAATAAACAGGGAACAGTATGGGTAAGAAAATTTGAAAATCTTCATTCAGAATCTAAACTTTAAATAACTCTATAGATCATTCTGGTATTCATGGAGAGAATAAACAAAAGAGGAGAGGTGTTTTCAGTTTTGAACATCTGGAACTCAACGTCAATGCCATCATCTATAGGTAACTATCTGTATGACTTGAGTCAGGTCTCTTCATTCTCTAAATCTCCATTGACTCACCCCTAATGGGTATGATAATAAGAACTTTTGCATAGCACTTTTTGTGAAAGTTAAAGGGAACAACTATGTAAAGCACTGAGCACAGCATCGGAAGGTTATTTCTGAGCTCATGCCATAACTCCTCAAACTAACATGTCTTTGTCAGTCTAAATCCTCTTTCAGAAATCTTATGGTTCAGATTTTTAAAGCTTTAACAGTGTTTAAAAGATTTCCTCAATTGATATATATACATACACACACACACACACACACACACACACACGTGTAATATGTAAACAATTTATATAACAATATATGCACTTATATATAATATATAAACAGTATATATAACTAAATATATTAATATTATACATTAATTATAGCATAGAATTTTGATGAACCAGTGTACCCAATTTTCCAACTATTCTAACTCATCATTTTAATTTTACTATGTACCTACCCCAGTGTTGTTTTAGGTTAAAAAATTTAAAAATTTTTAATTTTTTTTGTTGCTCATGACTTTTGCTTTAGATCACATTAAACAATATCACTATTTATACTTTATAGGTGAATAAAACCATTTCTTAAAATAGTTTATAAAATACGAAGTTTTTGTATTCTATATTTTACCATGTCCATTTTACCCCAAGTTATCTTTTTAAAATTTCTAGCACGAGATTCTGAGAGTTTCTTTTTTCTTTGCTTGAATCTCTTTGATTACCTTGAAAGGAGTAAAACATACATGATAGTACAGCAACTTTATTGGGGGAGTCTGATGGATTTTTTTTTCCATTTACTCAAATTTTATTAACCAGTTTTGTTTTTTTTTTTTTCCATGCAGTTTCATTGAGCTATAATTGACATACGACACTGTGTAAGTTTAAGGTATTCAGCACACTGACGTAACTTAAGCACATCACAAAATAAGTACCACAATAGATTTAGTGAACTTCAATCATCTCATATATATACAAAACTGAATAAATAGAAATAATGAGAACTCAGGATTTAATAAATTAAATTTAATTTATTAAATTAAATAAATAGAAAAAAATGAAAACTCAGGATTTATTCCCTTCAAAACTTTTCTGTCTTCAGGAAGAGATCACACTCATTTTGAGCTAGCGTCATCATCTGGCATGGGACATCTTTCATTCTTTCATTTCTTCTCTGCCTGATGCCTTTATTCAGGTCTTAATCATTTCCTATTGAGACTGTTTTTATATCTTCCAAATCAGATTCCTTCTCCCCTGCTAATTAATCTTTACACAGCTACTCACTATTTTTCTAAAAAAAAAAAAAATTATAACCAGGCGATATTATGGAAAATTACAATTACACTAAATAACTCAAAACCACTTCTTGAGTCCCTTTCCCAATTTTCCCAGGAACAAAACATGATGTCTTTTGTTGACCCCACCATATGTTCATCTTCCTACTTTGTCCTTTTTGCAGAACATTGTAGGCCCCTGGCCATCCCTCATGAATTGCAAATATCATCTCCTCTAGGAAGCATCCTCCCTAATAAGCCCCTCCCAAACCACTAAATATATATATATATATATATACACACACACACACACACACACACACACACACATATATATAATATATATAGTACATATATTAATAGATATATTTAATATATATTTTAATAGATATCTATCTATTTTAAATTGATGATTTCTGAAAGTTGAGCACAGTCAAATAATCTGGCTTTTTTTAACTCTCCCCCATGTTTAATGTTTTGACATCATTTTTTTTGTTTTGTTTTGTACCCCTCTGCACATGCAAATGAACTAATGATAGTCCATCCATCATTGCTTTTTATCTTACTTTTTAAATATTGCATCCTAGTTTTCTCTCAAAGACTCTCATAGTCTTTACTTTTTTATAGGCTGCTTTTGTACTCATTTTTATTTATCTTCTATGTTGTTCATAAACTCCCCTTGAAACCCATATTATAAAGATATTTTAAGACACTTTCCTTTCACACCTTAACATATTGTCTCACATGTACGAAATAATCTTATTTGTTGCTTACCTGCTATTGTTGCCTAAATAAATGTCTTTGGAACACTTGACAACTTGCTATTTATTACTTTCTACTGGAAAAGAAAATAGACATTTACCTAATCTCCAGATCTTTTTTAAGTCTTCTCTTTTGAACATCGTAAGTTTATTAAGAATTCAAAATCATATATAAACCATTTTATGTAAATATTATTTACATTTTCCTGAATATATAGGCTAATACACACTTTAAAATGTCATCCATTTTCATTGTTATTTTTAGTTTTTAATGTCAACTCATCAAATACAAAAATAGTATTTTAAAAATATGTATGCTATAATCATCTCAGTAAATATTTTCTGAATTAATTTTGCTACTATCATATTTGATAATCAGGTAATATTTCAATAATAATTTTGAGGTAAATATGGGTGAAATATCTATCTGAGATGATTTATTTGCTCTAAATTGTCTTGGAAGACTTTATTATCTCTCTTATTTAGTAAAAAATATTCTAGAAGTTACATGGATTAACAGAGAGAATTCATTTTTCAGAAATAAGAAGAATATTCTTAAGATTTATGAGCTATAGCTCTTAGAACTCCAAGACAACATTAATTAGTGCCTTTATTGTTCTCTCTACTGTAAGAATAAATAGAAATATTTTCTCAAGTAGTAAGATGGAAAGTGATTCTATTTCCTTGGAGACAGCACATCTGAATTCTTAACTGTAACATTAGAATAGAGTTCTAATGGAGAGTTCTGAATTTGATATTTCTGAATAACCCCATTTTCCGGTTTTTACAGTGTAGTATATATATAAGTCACTGGCCAAATAACCTTTAAATATGAAAGAGTACTTCCAAAATTAGAAGAAAAAAAATGTCCATGGTTTTCTCCTCATATGTTCATGGTACCATCACGAGATACAACTTTTTCTCTCTTAAGATACATTATTCTTCCTCTGCTTTGCTATATAAAATATCAAGATTTTTTTCTAAACATGAATTCACTTCAGTGCTGACTTACACACTTGTAAATATGTTAACACTTACTCAATAATAAATGGAGTCTTTTCTTACGCTAACTCCCTCTATGACATCTTGTACACTGCTATCACCTATCATCTTACAATTTAAAATATAATCCAAACTACCTTTAGGGAAATAAAATAATATCATCTGCAAATAACAGAAAGTCGTGGTTTATTTTTCTATCATAAAAGTAGCAAGTCTATGCTTATTCATATATGTTGACATGTGCCCAATGTCTAGTATGTTTCATAATTTGTTTTCAGAATTATAGAAATTAAATTTTACATGGAAAAATAAAAACATAAATCTAAAGACAATTTGGGGGTATAAAATATTAAGTGAGTAATTATATTATCAAATACTAGAATATACATTGTTCCCTTGAAAAGTCGTATAGTATGTGGTTGGCTCATAAGTAACTAGGCAGATGAACAGAACAGGCTATGAAATCTAAAAATGACACAAATATATTGCAGAATTTAATATATAAATATAGCAGGGCAAAGATGAATTATACATTAAATAGTTTGAATAAGTGAGTGCCCATGAAGCAAAACATAAAATTAATCCGTATCTTATAGCCTTTACCAGGATAAATTATGCAAACTTAAGAAATTTAAATAGAAACCAAAAATATAAATAATTAACAAAAGTCTGCATGAATTTATTTTAATTTTATGAGTTATATTTAAGTTGACACAAACACAGAAGTCATAACAGAAAAAAATTTGTAAATGTAATTTCATAAAAATATGAATGGAAAATTATCATAAGCAAATTCTAAAGACACATAATATTGACTTTTTTGTAATCCATATTGCAAACACAAATTTATTTATTTCATTTTTAAAATATGTCCAAAACTTTAAGAAATGGCCAAAAACCCAACATAAATATAAAAATTATATACTCATAGTGGTACTGAAAATAATTACCGGTGCATCTAGTTAAATATGAAAAATATTTTATTTTCATTAAAAAGGAAAATAAAAATTACCACATTGTCATAGGAGATTTGATTCTTAGAATGAAATAACAGGCCCTCATTATATTTTTGCAAGTATTAAGAGCTATTTTGTACTGTAAACACTAATATGGAATGATTTTTAAACTAAAATATTACATTAGAAATCAGAATGAATCACAAATGAATAACAGCAAATGGTATGTTTATTATAAATCAGTTATGTACAAAAAGTATTTCTGAATATTTCTGAAAGGATAATATTTTGCTCAAATTATTTTTAGTGATGTAATGCAATTATCCTTTTTTTGTGGGTTTGGTTATAAAGTGAGTTGGAGTTGAACGTATCAGATCAAGGATTGTTAAGTATATGAAATATATACAAATCAACTGGCAAACAAATGTAAACTGTACTTTTACTAGAGATTATATTGGAAGAGTTAACCTTATTATTCAGATGGATATGGTCTGTCAAGTAGTTTTCTTCTCCACCCATATTAAATAGTTAAAATGTGTGGTTTTTCTTCATTTTCTACAGAGTGGGTTCTTTTTGTTGTTTTGTAATTTTTTTTAGGGCCACATATTCAACATACAGAAGTTTCTAGGCTAGGGGTCCAACCAGAGCACCAGCTACAGCCTACGCCCCAACCACAGTAACACTGAAATTGAGCTGCATTTGCAACACTACACCTCAGCTTGCAGCAATGCCGGATCCTTAACCCACTAAACCCATATCCTCGTGGATACTAGTCAGGTTCTTAACCCACTGAACCACAATAGGAGCTCCCAGAGTGGGTTCTTTTTCCTCACTACCAGCACAATATTGCCTTGTAACACTGTTTTAAGAATTAGGAGCTAGTATTCAGAAAATAACTATAGAATTAAATGTGCCCCTGTAATTTGTAAGTATTTCAAGGAGTTCCACCTGCTAAAGTTATCCAGTCTATATTTATTTTACTGAACCCGGAATTTTTATTAAAAAAAACAGATGGGATATCTAGAGGACCCTATTGGCATGCTTACCCTTTACCAAAAGTGCCTGAATTTACTTAATTCAAATTACTATTTATCACCACTTTTCCCATGAATGTGTCTTAATTATCTCTGCTTTATCTTTGGATGAACTGTACTATTTTGATTTTTTTAAAAGAACACGTCCAACCTAAGGCCCTCATATGTACCTAGCTTTTGTTGAAAAATTAGGAAAAACAGAGTAGGATTAGAACAAATCACTTAAGAAGAAGATATAATGGAATTCATAAGTCCATATTACATTTGGAATTATTAGCTTATTCTTACCATTACAATAGTAAAGTTATTTTTGTCTATTTTTTCTTTTCAGCCAGTGTCCTGAGAATTCTCACCTTGACTCTTCTTTTAGTTCTCAGCAATATCCTCCCATCATAATATCCATGTCCCAAGGTTCCAATTTCCTCAAGTTCTTTGATGCCCGTAGAGATTTTAATTTGGTTCTTCCTTCTTTCGACTTATCCCTAAAAATCATAGCATAGCTTTCTTAGACAAAATGCCATTTAAACTACTTTATAGTGCAACCATTTCTGAAGTGAAGCTGCTCCTTACTTCATCCTTAGTGCTTATCTGAAAAGTAATTTATTTCAATAGTATTTTTTTCTCTGATTCACATATAGTGTCTTTACATGATCCTTAAGATAATGTTATTTTAATTCATTACATAGTTACTTTTATAAATGTACATATTAGTTATTAGATTTGAAATGGCAAAGTAATGAGAATATATCCTGAAGCTTAGCATAAGTTTTGAATTTTTTCATATATATTTCATAGGCCTAAGTACAGACCACAGTGGGATTGATATATTATTCAAAATTTGATGCATTCTTGGTTTCCTTTGGATTAAACTCTAACAAATGCACTTTTACCAGTGGCCCATGAAATTCCTGAAGGAGAAAAATAACTTATTTAAATGAACTAATAATTTTCTAGAAACAAATCATTGACTTGTAGGAATTGCTCATTAATTATTATACCAACAGGAATTAGGAGTTGAGTAATGTGGTCACTTATTGATAGTAGGCAGGAATTCACTACTTTTTAAGCATCTGCCAGTATTAACTAAGAATAGATAATAAACTTCAGTGCCTGGATACTGTTTGATTCCAATCTGAAAAGATTCTCAATAAGCTGTCAGTTAAAATGCTCACCATAGAACTAATATGACATGCAATTTTCAATATCAAAGACTTTACTCTTTGTCCCTGTGAAGCATGTGACATTTGTAGAGATTTTTATATCCATATGATAACAGAACAATGCTCTCTAAATCTGTGTTACCTCTGACAATGAAATAAAACTCAGTAGCATTTACTTTGTAGAATGGTTCTGACTTTACTTATCAATCAGAAACTGAGACAGAAAGCTACAGAAACCAATTTTAGCATAAAGATATGGAGTAAAATGTTTTTCTTCAGGGAATTTCTGCAGAAAACAGAATCCAAGGCACAAGATGAACTTTATGTGAAGTGTGATATATTTAGGTGAATTTTAGATGGATAAACTTAATCTTCTTTGAGTAGAATTTCTTCTAAAGTATATGATGCAGACTATGCTTGAATAAACTTTGATCAAATATCCTGAGTTTTTCAAGGTTGGAAACTGTTTCTTAAACTTGAAACCAAACTTTTTAGGACTTATGATTCTGTGGCAATTGAAAATTTTATTTCCCAGTTGCATCATCCACCTCACAGTAGTTCGTGCTTTTTCCGTTAAAATATAGTTATCCATACTAATAAATGTATGTTAATTTACCCTGTCTTTCCAATGAGGTCTTGGAAGAAAAAAACTCTAGAGCAAATGTAGGTGAAATTTCTGCTGCTACCATATCTCTCCTTTTTTCAAATTATCTGTCGTCAGAGATAGGCAGATTTAAATTTTATATAGATACCTGTGTGCCGGTCAGCTCTAGTTCTATACAGTATCACTGTTAACATTTCTGCCCTGTGTTTCTCATTTTCCTTCTGCTTCCATTCATTGCAGAGTTAAACCTGCATTTGTAAAACTGTACAGTTGCAAATTTAAGAACAATAGTTACCATTCTTATTCCATAAATTATTCTAAATTCTTTAGAGGTATTAACCTGTGTAAATATCACAATAAATTTATAATAACTGTTTATATTTCCCACTGTGGAGGTGAAGAAAACAAAACAGACAAAAATTTATGTCAGGATTGCAATGATATAAAGGGAGAGGTGTGAATTAAGTAAGTAGAACAGATTCCCAATGCTGTGGCCTTATTCAATATACTGCACTCTTCACTCCTTCTTTGCAAACAGATACAGCTGAAGATAGACATTGATATGGCTGTAAACCAATATAATGAGTTACTATAATTATATAGGTGGATGTTGATGTATAATTTGACATAATTACTAGAAATAGATATTTTGCTGCTTATAAAATATTGCAGAGAGAAAGCAAGAGAGGGCAAATGAAAATATAGGGTTTAAGGAAATAGTTTTCATTATTCATAGTGGCATGCTAAGAGGTTTCACTGCATCCTCTCTGATGACCATATGAGCTTTTTTAAAAAAAATTATTAGCAAAATATCAAAGACTTTATTGTCAAATAAAAAATATTTGATTACATTTACTTTTATTTATTTACTATATTGACTGATGTAGAACACTGTTAGTTTGATATTTCTAGACAATAAAAATGATCAGCACAAGTCTAGTTATCACCTGTCACCACAGGCATTTATTACAACATTACTGACTATATTCTACATGCTGTACATTTCATCCCTGTGACACATTCGTGTTGCAACTGGAAGTTGTACATCTTAATCTTCATCACCCATTTCTTCATGCCCCCATACCCCTTCCCTCTGGCAACCATCTGTTCTCTATGACCCTGTTTATTGTTTTTTATGTCCGTTCATTTGTTTGTTTTTTAGATTCTACAGATAAGTGCAATCATGCCTTATCTGTCTTTCCCTTGACTTATTTCACTTAGCATAAAACCCCGTAGAATCATCTTGTGACAAATGGCAAGATTTCATTCATTTTTATGGCTGAGGAATGTTCTCTTGTAATACACACACACACACACACACACATATATCACATATACATATATACATATAAATGAATAGAAAAAGATGTGATATATATGTATATACATGTGATATATATATATGTATATATATCACATCTTTTTCTATTCATTTCCAAAGGACATTTCGGTTGCTTTCATACCTATACTACTGTTAATAATACTGCAAACCACATGGACTTGACACCACCAACTGGGCATAGCTATATTGAAATGGGACACTTTGATATACTGAGAACATAAAATTTGAAGTGTTTGCTTTAGAATTGTTAAGTTGTAATAAATTCCTTTATAATAAATGATGTCTATTGTTACCAAAAAACTAAAGTAAATGATAGCTCTGAACCTCCACCTTCTGCTGAAATTCATACCTCTTGTGACTTCTCACATAGTATCCCACCACATTTGAGCCCTAGGATTTTATTACCATGAATGCTTCATTTTAATACTAAATTAGCAGGTAGTGCATGTGAATACTTAAGCCATCATAATGGAGAATAATATCAATTAGATGATTATTTCTACTTTAGGTTTTATTAGTAACTACACTGACAGTAATGATCAATGGCTGTCATTAGAATCTCAGGAGGAGTGTCTGTGATTTTGAAAATGCATGCTCAGGAGTTCCTGTTATGGCTCAGTGGTTAATGAACCCGACTGGCATCCGTGTGGATGCGGGTTCAATCCCTAGCCTCGCTCAGTGGGTTAAGGATCTGGCGTTGCTGTGAGTTCTGATGTAGGTCACAGATGTGGCTTGGATCTGGCATGGATGTGGCTGTGGTATTGGCTGGCAGCTACAGCTCTGATTGGACCCCTAGCCTTGAAACCTCCATATGACACAGTGTGGCCCTAAAAAGACAAAAAAGACCAAACAAAAAAAGTGCATGCTCAGAAGCTGATGGATTTGATTCAAAGACAAAAAGAGAGGAGATTTCATATATAGCCATATGGAAATAATTAAATTTGAAGGAATTTCATAAATCCAGTGAATACAGAGCAGTAGCTTCTATTCTTGAAGGGGATAACATCATTTTATCATCATAATAGATAAATATGTAGTTCATCTCTTGACAAATCCTTAGATAGAAATTTTCATATGAATTCTTTTCCAGGAAATGTTCCTGTTATTTGTAATTTCACACTGCCCTCAGAGCAACTGCCCTCATAGAAACTTGGCACCAGTAACTGGAAAAGCTTTTCTGCTAAGGAAATGAGAAGGGTTGCAGAGGGAAGTCAGGCAGAGATTGTGTTTGATGTGAGTTGTTTCTTTTAAGATAAGTTGGAATGAATGACAATTTCCTTTTTTTTTTTTTCGCTTTTGCTTTTTAGGGCCATACCAGTGGCATATGGAAGATCCCAGGCTAGGGGTTGAATCTGGAGCTATAGCCACTGGCCTGCATCACAGATCATGGCAATGCTGGATCCTTAACCCACTGAGCAAGGCCAGGGATCCAACCCACATCCTCATGGATCCTAGTAGGGTTCATTAATCGGTGAGCCATAAGGGGAATTCCAGAGTGACAATTTCTATTTCAAGGTTGACAGCAGGTAAAATTTGGGGCCACCCAAGAGAAGAACAATCATGTTTTTGGAGGTCTACTTCTAAGATTTTGAATTTAAGATTAGAAAATGAGTAACTTATGCTAAATCTTTTCACTGTGGGCTAATTTGTGAAGAAAAACACTTGCATGATTATCGGCTAGGGCTGGTGCGAAAGAATAGAGGCACTACTTGGAGGGCAGGCAGTGTTTGTCTTTGGTCCTTATACGTCTCCTTCAAAGACAAAGGCAAATTATACTAAAACAGTATTATAATATTTGAGGTCATACGTTTTTTACAAATGACTGCTTCAGCATGAAACATTAATTCATTGCCTGAAGAAGCAACAAGTGAAGGCCTTAGAATTTGTATGAACCTAGCTAGGCTGATTAAAGCTTTTCACCATGTTAAATGTTTCAACACATGTTTCCAGATCACAATCCAGTATTTAAGTGTGAATATTAGTTAATAATTAGCACTTGTTTTTAAGGGCACATGTCACAATAAACTAGAGATTTTTCAGATTCCATTACCAGACTTAAGGGAAAAAAATCTAAATTGTTGTTAGGACACATTTAAGTGACTCAAGGATTAAAAGACTCAGGTGGAAATATGAAGATAAATAGTTAGCAACCTTAAATTCTTAAAACACTAAAGCATTTCAGAGTCATTAATGTGGGACTTTTTTGGCCCCAATTGCCTGTTCTCCAAAGAACTTGTTTCCTTTTATGGGAGAAGGATAATAGTGGAATTTAAAACCCTAAGAACAGAAGCACATTGTATTTTTCCACTTGAACACAGGCAGGGGTGCTAAGGCTATGCAAGCACAAAGCAAGAGATTCATCTTTCTTTATACCTAATTTTGCAATTTATTAATTTACTTTCTCCACATGTAGTGAACTAACAGCTTTTCTTTTTCTGCTGCTAAGTTTAACATATCATGCTATATATACTTCTTGATCTTAAACGTTTTTTTGTTTTTTCTCTTTACAGCCACCCCTCAAGCATATGGAAGTTCTCAGGGTAGGGGTTGAATTAGAGCTGCAGCTGATGCCTGCACCACAGCCACAGCCACAATGGATCAAGCCACATCTGAGACCTATACCCACCTTGCAGCGATGCTGAATCTTTAACCCCCTTGAGCTGAGCAAGGCCAGGGATACAATCTGCATATTCGTGGACACTGTGACAGGTTCATAACCTTCTGAGCCCCAACGGAAATCCCATTGTTCTTACGGATTTTAAAAACATTACAGGAAGAAACTGTCTGTTTTTGTTTTCTTTTTTACTTTTTAGGGCTACGCTTATGCATATGTAAGTTCCCAGGGTGATATAGACCTGCAGCTGCTGGCCTATACCACAGCTCAGAGCAATGCCAAATCCTTACCTTCTGAGCAAGGCCAGGGATCAAACATGCATTTTCATGGAGGCTAGTTGGGTTTCTTACTGCTGAGCCATAACGGGAACTCACAATACTATGTAGTAATTAGGTGCATTAATGTGAAAATATTAATTTAATCACATAAATACAAAATCATAATATAAAATAAATTTAAGATTAGCAATCCAGGCATCATTAATATAAAGAGACTCTAAATTATAAATTAACATACATGATATAAACTGGAGTTTTTATTAATGGGATCTGGATTGCTAATCTTAAAGTTAATTATTAATGCATCTTAACAAATACATTTTCAGGAATCAAAAATTTATTAAAATAGATATCAAATTATTGTTTGATAAGAAAAAAACATTCTTGGTTTAAAAACTAAAGAAAACAATGGAAGATTTTAAAATATTTAATGGACAATTATTATTCAAACATAATATTAATTCAGAAAACTACAGATTCTAGTTATACACCTCAATTACATTCACAAAGTGATCACACAAGTTTTCCCAGCACTTGGATCAAGAAATAGAACTTTACCAGAAACAATGTTCCTTCCTGTCATGTTGAGTCCATTAAAGAATGATAATTCTCCTGTCTTCTTCTCATGGCATATATTAAAGTTTGAACTTCTTTAAATTGAATCATAGGAAATGCACATATTTGGTGTCTTGTTTTTGTCCTCAACATAATATTTAGGAGAACAATTTACGTTATTGCATTTAGCTGTACATGAAGTTTATTCTCACTGACATATAGCATCTCATTTTATGCAAACAATAGAGTTGCATCCTCTCTTACTTCTGGTGTCTGCCTCCCTTGTAGCTGAAGTTGGTATGGGGGGAGGCTTGCAGTAGGCTTCCTGATGGGAGGGACTGGTGCCTGCCCACTGATGGGTGGGGCCAATTCCTATCCCTCTGGTAGATGGGGCTTTGTCTTTGGGTAAGATTAGACGTGGCTATGTGCCTGAGGGGTCTTTAGGCAGCCTGTTTACTGATGGAGGGGTCTGTGATCCCACCTGGATCATTGTTTGGCCCGGGATTTTCCAGCCCTGATGGTTGGGGCCGGATTATCCCCAAATGGCCACTTCCAGAGAAATGCAGGTTGATGAATATACCCAAGAGCTTTGCCTCCAATGCTCTTCCCCCACCACAAGCCACAGTCACCCCCTGTTTTCCCAGGAGATCCTCTAAGAACTGCAGTCAGGTTCAACCCAGATTCCTATGGAGCCTTTGCTTTGCCCTGGGACCCAGCGCACGTGAAAGAATGTGTGTGCCTTTCAGGAATGGGGTCTCCATTTCCCGCAGCCTTGTGGAGTTCCTGTACACAAGCCCTACTGGTCTTCAATGCCAATAGCTTTATCTTTTTCTTTCTTTCTTAGCTTTTTTGATTTCTTCCTTCCTTCCTTCCTTCCTTCCTTCCTTCCTTCCTTCCTTTCTTTCTTTTTCTTTCTTCCTCCTTTCTTCCTTTTCTTTCTTTTTTTTTTTTAATTTATTTTAGCACTGGTGGCATGTGGAAGTTCTCAGGCCAGGGATCAACTCCGAGCCCTAGGTATGACCTACGCCACACCTGCACAGCTGCAGCAGCACCAGATCTTTAACCCACTGTGCCACAGCAGGAACTCCAGGTATTTAGCTTTGTTATAGGCTGCCAAATAGTCTTCAAGGTGGTTGTAACAGTTTAAGACGTCATCAACAATGTTTATAATGATTCTAATTGCTGTGTACGGTAGCCAATACACAGTGTTAAAACCGTATTTAAGAATATCCCTTCAGATAGCTGTGAAATAATATTGTTTTGTGGTACTAACTGGCATTTTTCTTTAAATGCAAAGTTCATATATCATGGACTGAATTATTCCCTTCCCATAATTCTTATGTTGAAGTTCTAATCCACAGTACTTCAGAAAGTGACTATATTGAAAGATAGGGTCATTAAAAAGAAAAAATTAAGTCATTAGGTTGAGCCCTAATTCAATACGCAGTCATTAGAAGAAGAGATTGGGACACAAACACACAGAGGAAAAAACATGTGAAGACAAGGGTAGAGGAAGGAAAGACCCTCCACATTGAAATCAGTTGTGCCAACACCTTGATCTTGAACATCTAGTCTCTACAATTTAAGAAATATATGGGTTGTTAAATCTGCCAATCTGTAGTGCTTTATTTTATTGTTAATAAATATTAAAAAATAATAAATAATAAATAATAATAAAATAAAATAATAAAATAATAATAAAATTAAATTAAATTAAAAATAATAAAATAAATAATAAATACTATGTTATTGACAAATTGGAAATTTTCATTTTTTAACAGTCTTTCTAAGTTTTTGCACATTTAAAAATCCTATTGTATCTTTTTAAGTGATCTATGAGTACTTAATATACATTTGATAAGTTCATTTGCAGACAAATTCTCATATTGTAAATATCTTCTCCAATTTCTGAGTTGCCTATTTCCTCTCTATTTTTAAATAACTCTATGGTGGTACCTTTGACATATAAATATTGTATACATTAATATATAATATACATATACAAAGATAGACAAAGAAGACCACTACAATCAAGATACTTAAGGTAACTTATCACCTCTGCATACTTTTCCTTTTGTGTGTGTTGAGAAGGTTTAAGACCTATTCACTTAGCAAATTTTTTTTTTCTTTTTGCTCCCTTATCTAGGGCCGCACCCTCAGTATATGGAGGTTCCCAGGCTACCGGTCTAACAGGAGCTGTAGCCACCAGCTTTCTCCACAGCCACAGCAACGCGGGATCCGATCTGCGTCTGCAACCTACACCACAGCTCGTGGCAACGCTGAATCCTTAACCCACTGAGCAAGGCCAGGGATCAAGCCCACAACCTCATAGTTCCTAGTCAGATTTGTTAACCACTGAGCCACGATGGGAACTCCCACTTAGCAAATTTTAATAATAAAACACAGTATTGATTATTACCATCACCATGATGTATTTGTGATCTGTGGAATTAATTCGTCCTGCATAACTGAAACTGTGTGCCCTTTGAACAACATCTCACTATTGTCTTCTACCCCTTACTCCTGGCAACTATCATACCACTCTTGGCTTCTATGACTTTGACTATTTTAGATACCATATGTAAGTGGGATCATACAGTATTTCTCTTTCTGTGTCTTATTTATTTCACTTAAATTGTAATTTTCTCCAACTCCATTCATGTTGTCACAAATGGCAGAATTTCCTTCATTTTAATAAGTGGTTGGTCCACTGTCATGTATGTATTTGCTTTTTCAAGTTAGATTTTCCCCTTAGCATTTTTTCTTATATTTTTGTTATAGATTTTTATTTCTCCTTTAAAGAAGATCCTTTAATATTTCTTGCATATTTGGCTTAGTGGTGATGAACTCTTAGCAATGAGGCAGCCAACTGAAAGCTGGGAAGAGTGTCCTCACAAGAATCTGACAATTCCAGCACTCTGACCTTGGACTTCCAGCCTCCAGAACTGCAACAAACAAAATTTATGTTGTTTAAGTTCCTCAGTCAATGCTTCTTTCTTATAGCAGCCTGATCTGACTAATGCAATGTCAAACCTAGTGAAATTTATGTATACATTTAACCCAATTCTTATCAAAATTCAAGGAGGGATACAGTGATATAGAATCGTTTACTTTAAAATGTGTTTCAATGATAAATGAATAAGAACATAGGAAACAATTAAAAATAATGGTTTCATTAACTATTTTAAGTTACTAATATTTACAACTATGTAGCATTGGCCAAGTAATAGACATATACATCAGAGAAATAAAATAAGAAGCCATGAAGTAGCTCCAAATAAGTGTGACCATTTTTGACCAAGGCATTATGTATTAGAATTAAAATGTTATAGAAAGTGACATTATTTTTAAAAGAAAGGTATTTTTGAAATTCTTCCTGGAGAAAAGAAATCCTTCCAAATTTTGACGTGGATAATGCTCTTTAATGGATTCTCACATAAAATTGAACCTTTGGAGCATTTCCAGGTATAATCTCTAATTCATTTAATGGAAAGAGAAGAACATAAAAAGGTTTTTATTCCTTAATTTAGAGGTAGGGTATGACAGCAACTGCTTCCCTTGTTATAGATCCATGCATCTTCTCCAGCTACTCTTGTCATTTTATAATAATTAATAATTACTCATAACATGAGTTAGTCCAACTGAAGAATGATTTTTCCTTTAAAAAAGTACTAGCATTTTCTTCTTTTAGTAATTGATTAATTAATTACTATATTTATTTATTTTTATATATGCACACATCCTTTGTTTTTCAGATTTTTTCCCATAGAGATTCTCATGAAATATTGGGCAGAGTTCCCTGTGCTCAGTGGGAGGTCCCCGCTGGCCAGTCATTTCATATACCACAGTGTGCATATGCAAATCCCATCCCCCCCTCGCCAGTCCATCCCTCCCCCAGCTTTTCCCCTTTAGTAATTGTAGGTTTGTTTTCAAAATTTGTGAGTCTGTTTCTGTTCTAACTGCAGAAAGTTTTTTGATTCACTTATTTTATTCCATTAATAACCTCAGGAATAATACATGCGACAATATTTTTATATGTATCATATCTATATAAATCTAAAGTATATGCTTATGGAATATTATTGATATCATATACAAATGATAACAATAAATATAAAAAATAACTTCTAGGGTGGTTAACTTCCCATCCAATATTCATTCGTCTCCAAACAGAGCTTTATCCTGTTTCTCCACTTACTATATGAGAATGTCACATGTATGAAACTTCATTTAGGATATTTTGTTTCTTTCACGCTTCAGGTTCTGCCTTGAATACTCTCAAGAGGGCACTAAATTTATTCCTCAAAAAATACTGTATAATCATCTACTCTCATTAAAGCCATCAATGAAAAGGAAGATAAAATCTATTTTGAAACCAAAATCTGATTGTGGTATTACTTGCTTTAAAAATCTTATTACCTTTATCTTTCCATTGTGTTAATGTAATATTCTAAATTCCAGGTCTTCTACGATCTAGCTTTTACCCATCCTTGGATAGACAGTACTTCAGAAAGGAAAAATTAGAAACCTCTAATCAAACTATTATTATGGAATTGTGATGGGAGTAAGAGTTGATGAGTATTAGAAAGCAACTGAGAGAATGTTTCAGACAAGAGATTAAAAAAATATTTGTAAAGGTTTCTATCTATGAGCTTAGCTAAAATAACATATATCTTAATTTCCCAAGATATCCCTAACTATAAAATCATCCTAAGGGTTTTCTTTTTCTTTTTATGGTCACACTTGCAGCATATTGAAACTCCCAGCTGCTGCAGCACAGGCTACTTTCACCCACTGCACTGGGCTGAGGGGTCAAACCCAGACCACAGTGATCTGAGCCATTGCAATCAGATTCTTAATTCACTGTACCGCAGCAGGAACTCCTGGATATCTCTGATTTTATCCTAGTTATCTCTGATTTTATCCTAGCTGAAGTTACTAAGTTACTTGAATGTTTACATTAGGCTTTTTATTAAATTCAGGAAATTTGGGGCATTTTTCCTTAAAATATTATTTCTTTTCCTTTTTCTTTCTCTTCTCTCCTTCTGGGACTTTAGCGGTTTTTCTGTCAGTGTCTAACGGTGTTCCTTCTAAGGTTTTTCAACTAAAATACTTTTTCTTATCCTTGAACCCAAATAAGCTGTAATTATTTAGTAAAGCTAGGACTGCCATGATTTAACTGTGAACTGAATATTGTTTCAATATTTCCCTAAACAATATGTCTATTTATTTATTGACCGCAGACACTAACAAGGACAGAACAATTGAAATCATATTTTATACAGTAAAGTTGAAGCATTAAAAACTATTTTTAATAGGGAGTTTCTGTCATGGCTCAGCAGTAAAGAACCCAGCTAGTATCAATGAGGATGCTGGTCCAATCCTTGGCCTCGCTCAGTGGGTTAAGGATCCAGCATTGCCGTGAGCCATGGTTTAGGTTGCAGACATGACTCAGATCCTGCGTTGCTGTGGCTGTGCCACAGGTTGGCAGCTGTAGCTCCGATTGGATCCCTAGCCTAGGAGCATCCATATGCCATGGCTGCAGCCCTAAAAATGCAAAAATAAAAAAAAAAACACACAACTATTCTGATATATGCTTATTATGGAACGTTTCATAGAACACAGTACACATCGTCCATGGTTTACTTAAAATATGCCAGAGTCTAAAGAATATTTAGAGCTAACTAAAGTTGCCAATGTAAAATGGTTAAATCAGACTGAAAGACTGCTGAAACTGACCAAAAAAATGGAGATATGAGTGATGAAAGAAAAAGAATGAGGAGAAAGAGAAAAAGAGCTAAATTTATATTAAGCTGCATGTAGCTGCAGCATATGCTGTGGTATTTTTAGTTCCAATAAAGTTTTGTTCCAGTACTTGTCCCTGAGCTCCCTCATGTCTTTCTAATACTGTCTCTTATTTTTTTCATGTAATTTTAAAGTAAAATGTGGCTACTTGTAAGCAAAATTATTTCAATTTAACAAACCTGTGAGCAACTTTGATAGAATAATTTAAATTACTGTGATTTTTTTTAAAATTAACCCAGGATCTGATTGTTTTCTCAACTCCGATAAAGGAAGTTATTCCTTTAAATCATTTCCCTAGCATCACAAGTGTTACCATACCTGAACTTATTATCAAATTCGAATAACTCTGGAGGCAGGAGAAAGGAAGAAGTAACTATAAAATAATGTGGATAATTTGAATATGTGACTCCTAAACTCAGATTTATTGTCTTATTGTCACATCTGCATTTATGCAATTGGTTGTCAGCAAATAAAGCAGAGACATTTTAAATCATAAGTAGTAGTAAATGAATTGCTGTTATACTGCTTGGCAATTAGCCTTCAGTGTGCAAGCAGCTAATGGAAATGACAACAATTATTTTTGCTGTCATACAGTCAAAGATGATTTTAATTTCTCTGGCTTTAACTTCTTAGCTCCCTGTATCTATAATCAGTATGAATGGTAAGTTTTCTTTCCTTAGAGGAGTATTCTGAGAAAAATGTCAAAAGCTAAATTTATATTTCTCACAGCTATGATCACCTAGCTCTGGTTCTTCTTGCCTTAAAGCTTAAGTATTTCTGTACTTTAGGTAATAGTTCATGTCCTTTAAACCTACTTTTACTGACTCCCCCTCACTCCCTAGGATTACCTATTTGAGACAAACTTTTTAAAGAGTTACTCTTTGCTCTTCAGTGTCTCAAGTTCCCAGTGAGTCTTTTGAGGTCTTGTGAAAACATGTTGGTCACAGAATTATAGGTAATTTCCCTGTGTGTTTTGGTCACACTGAGGGTTGGAGGTGGGATGGAGACTGATCACTGTAAGGACATGCCATTTCTGCATAGTAAGACTGAATGAAATCCAGAAGATCCAGATTATCAATGGCTGATCAAATGAAGGAGAAGCAGGTGAAAATGATTCTGAATATCAGGCATCTGGAATTTGGTAACAAATGCATGAACCGTAGTACATTACACTCAAAAGTTAAAAGAGAGGGGCAGATTGGGTTTACCAAGAAAGGAAATCACACTATGTTTTGTTTTGTTTTGTTTTGTTTTTGTCTTGTATGTTTTATTTCTTCTGAATTTCCACCATTCTGAAGCAAGATATGCTACAGCATAGTCAGTGGCTTTAGAGAAATCTATCTGCCAAAACCAGAATTCACACATGCATTGGTTACATTTTATCACATAACGTATCAACCAATTACAGATGAGCCACGTGGGGTCCATGTACTCTCTGTAATCTGGGTTTGTGAATCTGTAATTAGCTGGTGCTGGTTTAGGAAGGATTTACCTTGGGTGGCTGCAGGTCAGGGGCTCTCTCCATGTTGTCCCTCATTCTCCAGGAAAGTAACTCAGGCATGTATACAAGGTGGCAACACTTCAAAAGCAGCAAGGGACGACAAGCTCTGATGAGCAGTCACTTTCCATGCTTCTGCTTTTCTCATGTTTCCTGCTATACCACCTGACAAAGCAAAACATGAGGTCAGCCTGATTTCAAAGGATGGAAAAAGATTCCAGCTATAAATGAGAGGAAAGTAATTGCTAGTTTGGATGCGTAGAAGATTTTCTGCCAATTTTACAACCTACCACATTAGAATAATAGAGAGAAGAGAGAGAATAATAGATATGGTTGAAATTGAGTGAGGAATCAGATCTGACTTACTCTCTTCCTCTAAATATTATGCACAAAACCCAAAAATTCTTTTCATAAAGGTCAACTTTATATGAATCTTAATTTATATAGGTGTACTGAGAAGTCAGATTAGTCTTAGAAAATGTCCACTTGCTCATTTATTAAAACTTAAATCATTTCTACTTATAATTAGGTAAAATGATGAACATGAAATAAGAGTAAATGACAGGAGAAGATTCAATATCTTTATATATATTCAAAATTAATTAACATTTTTAGTGCAGTTACAACCAACACTGTAATAGCCTGGCAAATCTGTTAATACCATTAGGAAAAGAACATTCTACTTGAAAGACCATTATAATAGAGGCAATTTTGAAAACAGAAACTATAAGTTAGTTCTCAGACAGATTTCCCATTCAGTGGAGGGACATAAAATGGCGGGGGGCGGTGGGGGGACACCTACTCATAAAGGCAAAAAATTTCCTTGAACTGGGCACTTTTTTTATTAGAAATGTTAAGCTAACCGTGCAGCCAAGCAAATAAATCTCCTGCTTTTCCTTTTACTCATGGTACTAGGACATGAGACAAAAAGTTCATTTTTTTTTTTACCACGTTTAAAATAATAACCATGTTCTAGTCCAATAGCATAAATCAGAAATCTTATATACAAAGCAGAAATAGGATGTGTTTCCAAAGCTGGAATATCACCAACACATTAGAAACTGAGCTCCCATTGTAGGCTCAGGGGGTTAAGAACCCAAATGGTATCTGTGAGGTTGCAGGTTCAATCTCTGGCCTCACTCAGTGGGTTAAGGATCTGGCAATGCCACAAGCTGCGGTGTAGGTCACAGATGTGGCTCAGAGCTACTGTGGCATAGGCCAGCAGCTGCAGCTCCAATTCAACTCCTAGCCTGGGGTCTTCTTTTCACAAAAAAAGAAAAAAAGTTTTATCTTTTTTAATTTCAAGGTGATCTTCAAACTAGTAAAATTAAAAGGGAGTGAAAATTTGTAATTTGACTTTTTGCAATAGATTTAAGCACTTTCATTGAAAGGTGTTCATTAGTCATTTCAATAATGTTTGCTTATATTTAATTCTGTTAATTGCAAATGAATTAAATTTTGAAAAAAATCAGCAGAATGACTCACAAATATTCATATCCATGACTTTGTTTTCTCCAAATATTATAATTTTATTTCACTGAATTTGATGAAAACTTGTTTTGACATTATGTAGCAATTTAACGTCAGTCAAAATTTTGGGAGATAGAGCTGACTGTTTTTCTACTTGAGGGAAATTTTTTTCCCCCTGGGGAAAAATTACTCTGAAAGAATAAATAAAAGACCCTGAAAGCCATTGGCATTTTATCAATCATGATATTAAGTTGCTTTGATTTATTTATTGAACTTATTTTTGTTTCAGCACACTAGCATAGAGCTTTGCATTTATTTAGCACTCTATTATGATTTTTCCCTAATTTTATGTCCATCAAGATACGGTTTTTCAGAATATCTATGTTGGCATTTTGGCAGTGATTTCTGAAGGAATTAGAAATGAGACAGAAATCATTAATGATTTTGGAAAAACAACAGCTGTTACTGCTTATATATACTTCCAACAGCATGACTAGGAATATCCACAGTTGTTAAATAAACTAAGTTTCAATACATCAAATGTTCACTAACATTGCAAAAATCTTACTTAATATCTAAAGAAAAAATTGAAAAAAATATTTTTTCCTGTTAAAATATTTTATGTATGCATATATGAAATTTTTATATAGCAGGCTATTTTATATTAAAATATCACTAAGGAATTGAATTGCCCATAATAATCTTCATGAATTGGTGAAGATTATTTACTGTTTGTAATTCCCTTTCTTTTACACCATTAAAAATTAAAACGCCAGTCTTGAGATTAATTTAGCCATCTTTGAGGCAGTAGACTATTTGGAATGTTGGAGTTTTGTTTCATCAGCAGCCAACCTGAGTTTATAAGACTTACAGAAATTGGTTCTGTGTCTGTAACCTCAAAGTGACAGCTAAGGATCAAAGCTCATTTGGCCCTACCATTTATGCAGAATATAAACCTAGGAAAATTCTGTATTTTCTTTCTTTATGCCTTTACCCAAGTACCTTAGCACACTCCACAGAAGGATAGAAGGGCTCCACTGCTGATTCAAAATTCCCAAACTCCAATCTCATCTTAAGTACTCATAAATATTCTTACAAGTTTGTTTTGAGCAATCTCAATCCAATATTGAGATATATTGACCTCCTACTTCACAGAGAAATGGCTTTTTTTCAACTTCTTGCACCAAATATACAAACTTAACTATATCTGCACCCAGCCTACTTAAAGTAGTGCATTTTGGGGAGTTTCCATTGTGGCTCAGTGGTAATGAATCTGACTAGCATCCATGAGGACGTGGGTTCTATCCCTAGCCTTGATCATTGGGTTAAGGATCCAGCACTGCTGTGGCTGTGGGTAGGCCAGAAGCTGCATCTTAGATTGGATCCCTAGCCTGGGAACTCCTATATGTCATAGGCCTGGCCCTAAAAAAAAACCAAAAATTCCCCAGCCAGGCTCGAACCCATGCCACTGCAGTGACAATGCCAGATCTTTAAAACACTGAGGCACGAGGGAACTCCATGTATTCAGGGGTTACATGTAAGCATTTTGTTTTGTTTTGTTTTCCTTTATTTTGGCCAATGCTTTCAGTGGCTTGATATGGGATCTCAGTTCCTAGACCAGGGATTGAAGCTGGACTACAGCCATGGAAGCACCAAAATCTAACCACTAGACCACCAGGAAAACCCCTGCCTTTACAATATTTTGGATTTCACCTCCTCCAGCCTTTTAAATAACCTAAATGATCTATTTTTCTTCATCCCTCCTATTGTCCCATACATATTCTCCTCCAGCTACTTCAAAATCTATTAAATTCTATGTCAAGTAAATCATTTCAAAATAGACAGTCTTGGAGTTCCCATCACGGTGCAGTAGTTAACAAATCCGATGAGGAACCATGAGGTTGCGGGTTCGATCCCTGGCCTTGCTCAGTGGGTTAAGGATCTGGCATTGCCATGAGCTGTGATGTAGATTGCAGATGCGGCTAGGATCTGGCCTTGCTGTGGCTGTGGGGTAGGCTGGTGGCTACAGCTCCGATTAGACCCCTAGCCTGGGAACGTGCATATGCCACGGGTGTGGCCCTAAAAAAGCAAAACAAAAGCAAAAACAAAAAAATAGCCTTATCCACAAGCTTCATTTACTCACAGCCCATTTGGTCTTCAAGCAACTCTAAATACACTTCCACTTTAATCAGTCAATCACGGCTAATAACAAAACATCTTCTATCAAAGTTAATTAGATATTTTTATTTGGTCTCTGAAAATAATTCCACGTTGTTTTACACACAGTTTTGGACATTCCTTATCTCTTTACCATGGCATAGCCCCTCTGTTTTCAGCCTAAAACTTTGTTCACTCTCAATTTCCTCTTACCATCATTTTTTCTAAAGTTTTTATAAGTTGTTGTGTCAGTCTTAGAGCCTTTCACCCTCTCAAGCCATATTTTCTGTTAAACTACTTCCACCCATGTAAATGAGGTCATGTATTTCAATGTGAAGATAATCTTTCTGTTTAGATTTTTAGCCTAATTTCTTCTCTGAGGTGTAGACCATTACAATTAGCTTCCTGGGTAACATTTTTAAGAGGATGACTGAACATGAACTTGTTATCCATCGGTCCCCAGAAAAATTAGTATTTCTTCGCAAACATAAAATTTTGCTCTTTTCCATTCCTGTGAATATCACCATCATCCATTCAATCTCACAAGGCAAAGAGTAAGAAGTCATACTTGATAACCTCTACATTCACCACTCTCCATTTCCAATCTCTGACAGTTTCACCTCTCATTCATTTTTTTTTGTGTTTTCTCCGAAATAACCTTTTATGAAATGGCATCACTGTTTTCCCATTATGAAGATCCAATAGCCTCTTACCCATCTTTGTACATTAAGATGGGCTTCCTTCAATCGTTTTTTAATGAAGCATTCAGACTAACTTTAAACTTGCAAATCTGGTCATATTAACTCTTTTTAGCATTGAATGGTCTCCAGTAACCATACGTGACTCAAATATTGAAAATTATCTACAAGTTCTGGAGTGTTTGACTGTTATTTACCTAGCTAGGTTTATTTATACTGTCAAATTTCTAAACAAACTACATAAAGCTTTCTGAATCATGTTCTAGAAGAAAAATTAGCACTGTATTTATCCTAACTGGCATGTGTTCTAAACAAAGAACACTTATATTCTGAGAATATTGCCCAAGACTGGGGGTGTGAAATGGAGAGAGAAATAGTTGGAGTCAATTAACTCAGTTAATTGGCCTTTCTTCTTTAGAAAGCTTGGAGTTGAACGCCAAGTTTGAAAATAGAGATGAGCTAGATGAGGTTTGGAGGGTCAGTAGACATCTTTGGAAATAATTCCAGGAAAACTTAATTTTATATATCCACTACTGTAATATATCTCTATATTATATATTTATGTTAGTTATACAGGTATGTCATATTATGTATAGCATATCATTCTCCCCTCCAGGAGGTTAATGTCAGTATCCTGACCAGCTTGTTTAGCAATGAAAATCATGACACATCGAAATTTTAAAATTTATACCTTTAGATAATATTTCTTACTGATATGTAACATAATACATTTACCAACATTAGGCAGTAAAATACCAAGTAGATCAGCAGGAATTTCTAATGATAAATTTAAGACAATCAATTCTTTAATTTTATATAAACATACTAAGTGAAATTATTATTGTGCTGAAATCATAAATTATATATTTGTAATATAGCAATAATTTAATTTAACAAGTAAATATTTAAGGTGACATAAGGTCTTTTAAAAAAAATCTAAATTTACCCCTCAAGCTTTAACAAAACTATGCCAAAATCTGAAAAATGTCTGGAAATGTCTCACTAGAAAGCAGCTTTCCATGTCTAAGAGGTGTTGGAAACTATACCAAGCAAGTTTAGTCCATTAGATCTAGAACTTATCCTCAAGATCTGAACTCTCATACTAATTTTTTAACTAATATCCAACCCAGGTTAAATCCAACAACAAACCTATTTCATGTCACAGATGCAAATCTAAATGTGGCTGGAAAAGAATGTGTTAACTACATGATTTTAAACTCATGTTTAAAAATGACCTTGAATGAGTGTGAGTCTCTAAAGATGCTAAGACACCATTTAATCAGTCATGTCTGTTGATTTTTCTTTTCTCTTTCTCTAAGAAAAATAGAAGCAATAGGAAAACTTACTCTGTGAGCAGTATTTATAATATATATATACTCATTCATCACTAAATAAACGTCCTTGGTTCCTATCCAAGGCCAAGCCTTTGTTCATTAGATTCTGTCTCCTCTCTCATCTACTCAAAAATGCTGCACCAACAATTCTTTCTGTCCTCTTCATCCTTCTTGAATTATTTTTTTCTCATTGGCACACTTGTTTGCAAATTCTAGGCAAATACACATTCAGATTACATCCAAAATTCAACCATTTCTACTTAATAACTCGACCTCCACCCTGGTTCAGGCTACCATCCATCCCTTGTCCGAGTGATCAAAACACATTCTTTACTTGTATCCCTGCTGTAGCCCTAATAAGTCCGATCTCATTATAGCAGGCAGAATGATCCCTTTAAAATGTAAGTCAGATCATTTTGAACCTTTTGGCAAAATCCTTTAATAGTTTTCTAACTCAGTCAGTGTCAGAATCATCATTGTGGTCGATAATGCCTCACATTATTTGTTTCCTGGTTAACTCTCCAAATTCACACCATATTATTCATATCCCCCCTCACTTTTTTTTCCTGAATCACAGCCTGCCTGGTGTTTCTGAAACTGGTTAAAAATTCTTTCAGCTCATGGGTCTTTAATTTGATACTTTCTTTTTCTATAAATCTCTTAGATCACTTTCTTCCTTCCTTCAGGTCCTCACATGTATCCTACTTTCTCAACGACGCCTTCCATGCATTCTTCTTTAAAGCTGTATCCTCTACTCTGATATTCAATATCTATTTCTCTGCTTAATTTTCCCCATAGCAGTCAGTGCCATCTACATAGTCTATATTTTACTTGTTTTTTATACTGCCCATCTTCATTAAATCTAGTGCAAACTAGACAAAACCAGAGATTTGTTTTTTTTTTTTATTTTCCCTGTTTACTACCAAGTCCCTAGTACCTAGAATAATGCTTGGCACACAGAAAGTTCTCAATAAAAGTATGTTAAATTAAAACAAACATTTATTGATTTATTTTGCATTTTTGGACCATGCCTGCAGCATATGGAAGTTCCCAGGCTAGGGATAAATTGGAGCTGTAGCTGCTGGCCTACCCCACAGTCATCTGAGCCACACCATAGCTCATGGCAGTTGCAGATCCTTAACTCACAGAGTAAGACCAGGGATTGAACTTGTGTCGTCAAGGATACCAGTCGAGTTCATTACCACTGAGCCACAATAGGAAATCCCAACACAGAAATTTATTAAATCATATATTTAAAATATCTATGGGCAAATTAAGATATAAAATTCCACCAAAATTCATTCAGTCTTTAGCAGATCCCATCTTTTAAATCATCCTGAAATAGTAACTTTTAGTATTTACATTCTAATTCTAATAGAGCCTAAAGCAAGAGCTTACCTTGGGAACTATTATTCTTGGCAATGAACTTGACATTTGAACCTTGGTCCCCCAGTATAAACCAACCAGGAATAAATTCTCCTACCCTCGCTGTAATAAACTTCCTTATTTGCAGTCTCTGATGACAAACTAGATGTGGATATATTATACTTAGCGTTTGTCTCTAGGTAAAGTCCTTCAGGCCAGACTAAGACATACTGGTTGTGAAGGTAGCACTACTTTAGCCACAGCTGTATTTGTTTTGGAGATAATTAGTTTTCTGTCTGGCATTTAAGGAAGTGTAATACATTTGCTTTAGGGAGAAAACGGAGAAACTATCACAATTGTGTAACCAAGCAAATTCTTCCAGTGTGCACGGTGTAGAAATGACATAAAGCGCTTACTGTATAGTGATTTAGCAGTTAAACTGATAAATGGGAATACTAACTCTGTTTAGATGTGCAAAGATCTGTGCAGAAAAATCTCAGTAAACAACTACTACTCTAGTTGGCAATCTGCTTTATTGTGCAGTAATTTACTCTGCTTATCAATTGGGTGATTCCTGAACTCGGTTTGAAAACTAATTTAACATTCATGAATTTATAATGAATGACAAAGTGATAAGATGCTTACCTATTTAGGTGGAAGTAAGAGCTCTAGGAAATTAAAGCCATAAATTCTAATCACATCTTCCAAGAATTATGTGCATTATGGCTGGCAAAGTCATTAACCCACACATATGTAAATGCACCAATGAAAGTATGCAAGAAGGCTGTGATACTCATGGCATTCTTTTAAAAATAAAGCTGTTAATAATTGCTTATGAAAAATGTATCTCGGATAGAATAGTAATAATGTTATCAAAGTTACTGAGAGATGCTTGTGTGAGAAAAAGGCCAGATAACAAAGACTGTCATTTTTGGCAGATGGAACATTATTATATACTGCAATAGGTTTTTCTTTCCTGCCTGTTCCATCATGCAGAATTTCAATAACTCACTACCAAGAGGAAGCTTTACTATGTCTATCTTCTGTTAGACATTCTCATAATAACTAGAGCAGCAAGTATGCAGTCTAATGTTGAATCTTGTTCCAGCTGATATTTCAAATTAAGGTACTTAGACACCCCAAAAGAAAACAAACAAGAAAAGGTAATATATTCATCATTTCTGTTTGAATGAACATAGTATATTTCAAAACCATTAGTTAGGAATACAAACAGGAGACTTTCAGCCTAAGAGCTTTGCCTTTGAGTTTGCTCAAAATGTAGGTTTCAGTTCTCGATTGCATATCTAGTAAGGCTTTAAAGATTGTCACAAAAATACTACAATTGTGAAGCAAAGAGTAGGCAAACATGAGTTGAAGAGAATGGGAAACTAACATAAAAAGAGACCTTTGTGTTCATTGTTCATTCAACAATAAAAGCTCTAGTACCTCTGTTAGGATAAATCTGAGGTCTCCACCAGCAGTAAATTTACATGAACTTTCTTCATCAAGTTATATTACTCAATACATAAGAAGTAACCTAAACCAAGGAAATTTGAAAATGTCTAATAATAAAATAAAGGCCCATATAGAATATTATAGTAGGAAAAGACACAATACTGGGTACTGTCATAAGAATATATTAATACAGTATTACCAGAAATACTCTTTGTATGCCATGCATTGTAAACAATTAATAACCACATGATTCAGAGTTTAATAAATATACTCAAAACTTTGAGGGGTCAGTGAGGGAGTACTGTGGGTGCTGGAACAATTCTAAGGTTTCCATTTATTTCCCAAGTGCTCTTTAAAAATTGCATTTCACTGTATGACTTACAGTTTTGATATTTTCTAAAACTTCTGAACTTGAAAACATTGCCATGAGAAGTGAAAAAGCAAAGAATTAATAATATGCATTTCTACTTGGTTCAATTATTAAAATAAGACAAGATCAGGATCTTGCATGTTGTATTATTAGAGAGTTAGTAAGTGGAAAATTAGACTTTAAAATTTTAATAAAAAATATCACATTTGAATTTAATGAGGAAAGCATTTCATAATCTTAACAAAGTTTCTTAAATTCTTTTAATTTAATTAGAAAATATCACTTATTCAATAGCATAATTCAAGTGTTTGAAGATGTCTTACCTTTTAGTGGAATGAAACACTAAAGTCAGTTTCTTTGAAGATGTCTTACCTTTTAGTGAAATGAAACACTAAAGCCAGTTTCTCAAAATTTTATCTACTTAGTTTGTACTTTTTCCTGAAGTTGACAGAGAGTGTGTCATAGCTGGTAACAGCAAGTTCTTAGTTGTGATTTCAAAAGTCTAATCACAAGTTATCATAGGTTTCACAAAGAGTAAGTAATGTGATTGAACCAGATTCTTTCAGAGGAGAAAGGATATTCTACGTAGCCAAGAAGTTGTCATATTTTCACAATTGAATAGTTTCTCTTAAATTGATATAAAAATAATTTACTATTACTTTTCACCCATTGCAATTAACTATTTCTATCTACCTTCCCTCTGTCTTAGAAATCACTACTCGCTTCTCTAAGGGAGAAAAGCTTTCTACTTCAGCCCATTCAGTTCATCTCATTTTCCCTCTAACTTGTCTATTGCCCAGTTCTCTTAATAGACACTGTATCTACTTTAGTTAGGACCTCTCCCATAGGTGGTTGCGATGGCCCACTAAATGGTTGTTCTGCTTTTAATCTTTAGACAAAGTCATCTTTGTCAAGCACAATTTTAAGAATGTTTTTATACTAATTAAAAATCTTTAATGACTCCACACTCCACATCAGGATAAAATTAGAAGTCACTTAGGTAACACATAAGCAAACATTCACCTACTCCCTCTTAGACCTCTATTCTCATATGTTAGCAATCTCCTTTCTAGCCATGACAAATTATTTGCAGTTGTCCACTAGGCTGTCTTGACTTTGACACTTTACATCTGTTGTTTTCTCTTCATGAAAGATTCATATGTTCATCTTACTAGTACTTAGTCTTTGTTAATAGATTTTCTAGGTATCAGTTTTGCTGTACCTCCAAAAATGAGACAAATTTGCTTGGACATTTTAAATATAGTATTTTACATATTATATAATTTATAGTTTTGTTTTCTTCTATCAGGTTATTTCTTTGTCTTGAGATGTTAACTCTTTCAATATTAAATTCTGTATTGTTTTATTCCCTAGCATTTTACAAATTCTTAATTCATGTTACTGAACATAGCGTGCAGTTTCATCTACTAACACAGGCAATCATTATGTACACGTATCCCACTTTTTAAATCCATCAGTCCCTACGTTAAGGTTTAAGTATGATTTGACATCATTTATCTTCTATTATAACTCATTGATATTAGTTTTATTTTGCTATTTTTACAAAATAAGAGTTTAGAGTGTATGCATAATACTGAAATTAGAGAGTTAGTAAGTGATAAAATTGGAAAATCTTTCAGTTTATTTTATATTAAATACTAAGAAATTTATCTTATTCTAATTCTAGTCTTATTTACAGTCCCCAATAATTTTCCAGTGTGGAAGAGTATAGATCCTTGGCAATTGAGTATTTTGAGTATGGTAAAATACATAGCTGAGTGAATATGTGAGACAACTCAAGGCATCTAAATGATGTTCTGCTCATATACCTATCATTTTATCATCTTTAAAGAAGAAAATTCTAAAAGGCATTTCAGAATTGAATTTTCATACTGTCTTAAGTAGTAGCAACTGCTAGAATAAAAATTATTTACAATGTGAGCCAATGATTTCCATGTCAAACTTTCATAAATTTGCAAATTAATTTTCAAAGGGAAGTCAATTGTTTAAATTCTGTTATAATTAATTGTGAATTATATGCAAAAGTTGTTAAAATTGTAATTCATTTCTTCTAAACAAATTGGAAACTGGATTATATATATATAAACATTGTAAGTTTATCATATTTCCACTTTGACATAAAATATTCATCCATATTTATATTTTATGTGATCACTTTTGCTTAAACGCAGTGTCTAATTTCACTTTTAATTTTTTCCATATAAATGTTAATTTCTAGTCATTTCAAGTCTGCATTTGCATACTCTAACTAAATGAATGATGGGGAGAAGATAAAAATAAAACAGGTAAAATGCATGGAACAGGCTATCTTTGCAGAAAGAACATTCAAGAAGCTAATTAAAACCTGGGTTACCCCGTTAAGGCATCTGGGCGATACACTACCTTCTAATTCTGCTCTCTGAAGGATGATACCTAGTTGACACAAATCACACAGCTTGGGACTTAATTTACAAAACTAAATAGTAGGTGATAAAATAAGACATGGAAAAAAGCATGCTAATCAGAAATAAACTAAATACGGAGTTCCCGTCGTGGCACAGTGGTTAACGTATCCGACTAAGAACCATAAGGTTGCGGGTTCAGTCCCTGGCCTTACTCAGTGGGTTAACGACCTGGCGTTGCCGTGAGCTGTGGTATAGGTTGCAGACGTGGCTCGGATCTTGCGTTGCTGTGGCTGCGGTGTAGGCCGGCGGCTAACAGCTCCGATTAGACCTCTAGCCTGGAAACCTCCACATGCCGCATGTGCGTCCCTAAAATGACAAAATGGCCAAAAAAAAAAAAGAAATAAACTAAAAACAAATAGGAAAACAAAACTATATCAAAGTTATGCATTTACTCTGTTGACCCTTAAGACAGTGCATTCCTTCCAGAAATCTTAATCAACAATATTGTAATATTTGAGTAAACACTGCAAGTGTAAGAGATGCAACGGTATGCTTACTGTAGATCTGCTAATTTGTAATGCCAATTTTTCAATTAGATTTCAAAGAATGAGTAAGAGTTCAATAAAACTTCAGATTGCCTCAGACTGAGATAATCCCCATTGAAGATCTCATGTTAAGTCTTCTAACCACAAAAAACAAATAAGTAAGTAAATAAATAAATAACAAGGCAATAACAAAGGCCCTACCAGAAACACAAAGGGATACAACTGAAACTTTGTGGGGTTAGGTATGTCTGTTACCTTGACTGTGTAAGGGTCTCACAGGAGTTCACATATTTGCAATACTTTCTATATTAATTTTATCTCAGTAGAACTTTTTAAAAGTAGCAGGAGATTCCTCCGGGGTGCAATGGAATTGGTGGCATCTTTGGAGAGCAGGGACCCAGGTTCAATCCCTGGGCCGGCACCATAGGTGAAGGCTCCAGTGTGGCCACAGCTGTGGCATAGATTGGACTTGTTCCCAGGTCAGGGAACTTCCTATGCCATGGGGCAGCTAAAAAAAGAAAAAGGTAAAATAAGTTTCTTTTTTGAGTTTCCACTGTGATTTGGTGGTTTAAAAACCCAACATAGTGTCCATGAAGATGTAGGTTTGATCCCTGGCCTCCCTCGGTAGGTTAAGGGTCCAGCATTTCCATTGATTTACATAGCCCAGGAATTTCCATATGCCACCAAAAAAAGGTGATAAAAAGTGATAAAATTACAAAATAAAAGGAAGTCCTTTAGAGATCCAGACTTTAATGTTTGCTCAATAAACATGGTGCCTTTCCCAAATATCTATTGCCGTTCCCAAGTATCTGTCTTGGGAAAGGCACCGCGATGATTTCAACAGGTCTATGCAGAGACTCATGAGTCTGCTTTATAATTCACATTTTGATAAGTATTTTAAAGATTCATTTAAATACGCAGCTCACTTTTTTTCTGAGTTTTAGTCTTTGAAATTATCCTATGATTATATCACACCAAATGTAGTTAACAAGGCTACATTAAATTAGGAAAAATGGCTTGATGTGAATTTGAAGCGAAATGTAGGTACCCTAACGTGGAGTGTCTTCAAAGTTGAAGAAAGGGCATGCCTTGGATTGGTTGTTAGTTTCAGTTACATGGAGGTGAAGCAAAGGGAGAAAGAGAGTTCTTGGATTACATAAATATATGGTCTCCTTTAATTTTGGAGCTAATGTTTTAGCAAATAATTTGAAAGACAAGGGACATTTGTTGACCTTAAGGAAAGTATTTAGCTCTTGCTTTCTTGTTAGGAGGACCGAGGCAGGCAACAAACTGTCAGGATGTTTTTCTCTTATTATACCTTGATTCTGTCTTCACATAATTTTCATTCCACCATTGTGTCAGTAGGATTTACATCAAAGAAATATACAGATGTTACAGGTCAGAACTTTGTGTGTTTTCCCTGGAAAGGCTATTGTTAAACTATGCCTGCACACCACTGACCATCCCCTTAATGACTTTTGACTGCTGCACATGGTAATATGTCTGTGTGTGCATGTAGCTATTTTTTGCCTATATTTTTCACTGTGTAGAAATGATCATCTTCTTCTAAGAATTACCTAAATCACTTGAAGGTTATTATTTAAATGCATCTCTGTTATTTTACACAAGTACATTTAATCTTCATGATTCACTAATATTCTATATACCACAATTAATTTCTCAGTATCCAGTTCATGATATTTGGGTTATTTACCATTTTTCACTACTATAAGGCTACAGGGACTTTCCGTCGTGGCTCAGCGGAAATGAATCTGACTAGCATCCATGAAGATGCATGTTCAATCTCTGGCCTCGCTCAGTGGGTTAAGGATGTGGCATTGCCGTGAGCTGTGGTGTAGGTCATGAATGCGGCTCAGATCCCACATTTCTGCAGCTGTTGTGGAAGCCAGCAGCTACAGCTCCAATTTGTCCCCTAGCCTGGGAACCTCCATATGCCATGGGTGTGGCCCTAAAAAGACCAAAAATAATAACAATAATGCTACGCTAATTTTTGTACCTGTTTCTAGTTTTGAATGCATAGTGTTTTCATTACATGTATGTTTATTTTTTTAACTTGTGATAATGCTTTAATGTACATTTTTCCCGGTTACAATATTTAAAGTAAACATAGAAAATCAAAATTCAAATACACAAGTAAAGAACATTCATCACTCCAAAATATCTTTGAAGGGGTCCCAGAATGATAAGAATTGTTGAAATAACTTAAAAAGCCAACTGAAGCCTGAATAAAATTTTGATGTGTATATATATGCATGACTGGGTCACTTTGTTGTAGAGCAGAAACTGGCACAACATTGTAAATCAACTGTAGGTTAATAAAAATTTTTAAAAGAAAAATAATTTGTATGCTGTTGCTACATTAATAACTAAACAAAGTTTACAAGAAAACTACATACTGCCCCAAATTTTAATTGTTCAGAGTTAATAATTTTCCTGCTCTTAAGAATTACTCAAAGAGGAGTTCCCCTTGTGGCTCAGTGGGTTAAGAACCTGACTAGTATCCATGAGGATGCAAATTCGATCCCTGGCCTTGCTCAGTGGGTTAAGTTTGTGATGTTGCCACAAGTTGCAGTGTAGGTAAAAAATGTGGCTTGGATCTGGTGTTGCTGTGGTTGTCTTTGGTTGAGGTCAGCAGCTTCAGCTATGTTTCGACCCCTGGCCTGGGAACTTCCATATGCCACAGGTATGGCCCTAACAAAATGAAATAGAAGAATGAATAAAAGAAATGTTTGTTCTTAGGGGGAAAAAAAGTAATTATTAACCCCTCCATTTTCCCTTTTTTGTCTGTTCCCACTGCCAGCCTCTTCCCAATATACACATACATTCACACACACACACACACACACACTAGCAAGAAATTGTCTGTGATAAAGCTTGAAAAAACTCATCAGTTCTCTACTTCAAATATCTTACATGTATATTTAGAAGTAGACCGACTCCTAATTTTTTTGAGCTTTGAACGTAATGCCAATTTTTGTCCAATGTGGTTCTAACAATGTACATGTCCAGCAGAAAAAAACGGATTCATATTCTTTCTGCCATTTGATTAATGGGTCTTAATATGGATAGAAAGACTCATTTTGATCTAAGTTTGCATTTTTTTCATTACTGGTTTGTTTGGGCTTCTCTTCCTGTGTGTTTGTGTGTGTGTGTGTGTGTGTGCGTGTGTGTGTGTGTGCGCATGTGTGTTTAAAGTAGTATGTATGCTATTTTCTATGAATTATCAATACCTGTCATTTGCCATTTTTCTATTCATGGCCTCTTTATATTTATTAATTGGTAAGAGTTATTTATGTATTCTTGATACTATTCCTTTGTTGACTTGTGGAGCTGATGTGAACAAGTATGTATATATTGATTATTTCATAATGATTTCCATTCTTACAGTTCCATAACCAGGATTTATTGGTTATTCATTTTTTAATATTAATCAGAATATACATTTATTCTCTTCCAGTTTATAGATTTTTTTTCACTTAAGATGTCTTTAGATAAACAAAATTTCTCAATTTTAATTCTTATACATATATTTATTTTTATATACTGATTGCATTATATTGACTGTTTTTGCGTGGGGTTAAGAAATTCTTTCCTAATCAGTTAAAGTATTTACCTGGAGTTATTTCTAAGAGGTTTGCATATATTTTCTTTTTTTTGCTCTTCCCCGTTCCTTTCTTACTTTCTCTTTTCTGTTTTATAAAGATAAATTTTCTTCTATCTGCCTAGTATTTCAGTCCATTTTATTATTTTTTAGTCTGTTTTATTTTGACAGTACCTGTAATGCTATCTTTGTCTGATATAAAAATTTCCTCTATGTATATGTCTGTTTCAAAATTTTGATTGTATTGCCTTGAATCAGTTGGTCTTTTCTACTCCTGAACAACACTGTTGTGTTTATTATAGATTTATAATAAATTTTGCTGTGTTTTAAAGTAATTCTCTCCCTGTTTTCTTCAGAGTCTTGGATATTCTTTGATCTTTGCTGTCCTATATTCAATTTAGAATTAAATAGGAAAGGACACAACTCTATTTGGGATTCTATTAGAGCACTATTAAATTTCTAGAACAGTTTTGAGAGGGTGATAGCCTTATGGTAACAAATCTTTCTATTCATAAACTTAAAATAATACATTGGGGATTTAGGTCTTATTTAGTGTCCTACATGCAGTTGTCTAAATTTAGGGCAATTTTTTGTTGGATTTTTTCCATTAATTTAAAGTTCTCTTTAAATTTTTATGTATTATCATTTATAAATATATTTCTAATTTTTTCCTGGATTATAGGTAGAAATGCAGGCAACATATGTATACTGATCTTTTTGCACTACTTAGCTAAAGTTTTGAATTAGTTTTATTACCTTATCAGTAAATTCATTTGTATGTTTTGTAGAAAAAATCATATTCTCTAAGAATTACAGTTTCATTTTTTTTTTCCATTTCTTATGGAACCTGATATTAATGTTTATTAACTAACGTCTGTGCAACTTCAAAACTTTGCCTGGAGGGAGTAGTTTGAATCATTTAAAATATATAGGTTTAATAGTTTGAAGCAATTCTAGAATTTTCACGTGCATCAGCCCCATCTGGAGGGCTTTTTAAAATGCATATTGCTGAACTCTACTCCCAATATTTCTGATTTTTATATGTTAGTTCTGGAATGATGTTTGAGAATTTACATTTCCACTTTCCAGAGTTTGTTAATGAGTCTGACAAGTTTCCAGATGATGCGAGTAATTCTGGTCTAGGGACACAGCTGGAGAACACTAGTCTAGAATACTCATACAGGAAACTCAAATGTATCACTTAGAAATTTGGTGACTTTCATGAAGTAATTTCACATATCAGATATTTAGTTGTGTATGCCCTTAAATAAGGATATTTTCTACCTTATAAATTCTATAAATATTAAATATCATAACTTTATAAAATACTTATCCAAGTATTATTAAGTATAATGCATTGTTTTTTTCACCTACATTGTATCTACAGGAAACAAAAAATGGGTTAAATGGATTACCTAGATATTTCTACAGAGTACCAGGAATTGTAAATTGAATTCAAAATTACGATCTCTGATATCACAATGCATTCTAACCTGACCTCAGCTAAAACAAATTTCTTCAATAAACTTGTGGAAATAAAGGTAAGAATTAATCAAACCTTTCTTTGGCACATCAATAGGTAAGCAAAGCATGACATGTAATTTTTATGTAATTACTTATATTAAGGTTAAGAATCCCAGTTACTTGGAAAAGAATCAGAGGACCACAGATAGTTGGAAAGTGATCAGTTTAAGCACATAGTCCTCAAATGCTTTGTACCATTTATGCTACTTTTTTCCATCAATGCAAAAATCAATTAAACACACATTGAATATACTCTATAGGCTGCAAAGAGACTATTGCATGTTTTCCAATAGAAATCATCAGACTTAAAATCATATGAGACACGTTTTGCCTAATTTCCCCCTTGAGACTGGAAAGTATAATTGGCCAATTTATCACAAACATCAAGAGAACTGGTTGACTAAAACAAATAAATCTGGCTCCACATTCTTTCCAAAAGAGATGGAAAGGGAGTCATTTTTACATCATCAAAGTCTGTGTATAGATAGACAACCTAGAATCATCTTTTTGTTTTATGAACAGGTCTAATTAATTTAAGCCCTTTCACTTAAGGATAGAAGTTAATTTATTGCTTGCTTATTCTGCCTACAAACATAGTAAATCATCAAGCTAGCAAAATCCAAATCACTGGAAAATAGCAATTATATATATAATTGGGTTAAATTATATATATAAACTGGATTTTAAAAAGTATTGTAAACTTGTAGTATGTTTCAAGAGCTCTTAATTATAAAAATAACAAACATAACACTTTAGGAGGCAACGTTTTAGGTAACTCTGAGAAACCTCTCTGAGGAGGTGGCAGAACTAGGACATACAGGAGTTTTGCAACAAAGAACAGGTAGTAGGAACAACAGATTCCTGTTAATAAAAGAAAATGATAGGAGTTAAGGAATTCAGTGCTTTTCTATGTATGGGTAAATGCAAAAGTCTGGGCTCCTGAAATCATTCCTTTTGATATGCACCTGGGTCCTGTATCCTGTGGTTTTTACGCCCTGAGGGCTCACTGTAGGGAATGGCTACAGTCTGAGGACTCCTAGATAGTAGATATTCTTTGTTAGTTTCCTGAGTTTCCTGAGAACTCACTGGCTCAGAAGTGGCTGCAATTGCTGATGACTGTGGCATCCTTTGTTCACTGATATGGCAGGTAATAGTTTATTTCTAATGTCCTTATTTATTCCTACTTCCCACTTTCCTCTTTTTACTTAAATTATAATCTTGATATATCTGAACTTGACCTGAAATCTAGATTTGAGGGGAAAATTAAATGCTTGACTGAAAAAAAAAACTTGTAGCATATATCTGACTTTTGAGAGAGTGAGAGAGAAGGACGAAGGTGAAAATAAGGAATTTTTATAGCGAACATCCATATCTGTTTGTTTTTATTCAACCACTAACTTTGCTATGAACTCATTCTCCTTCAAAGAACATTAGTTATTCTTGCCTTTTCTCACCTGAAACACACTCAGAACTGTGACATAATTATAGGGAAATAATGATACTGAACTGCTATTGACTTTCAGTTACAGAGTTTTCTAGAATGAAAAAAATCGTATTATCTAGGAAGCTCCAATTAGGGTTAAGAAACTAGATTTGTCTCTAGACTATAATTTATATTTAACACTGAGTCCTTGATCCAAACATGATTTTATATTTAACATTGAGGGTTTGATTTAAATGTCATGAAGAAGCTGATCACTAAAGTTTTAAGTAATATTTCATGTTTAAATGATCAAGGAAATTGCAAAACAAAATCTGTCAGAAGGTAAAAATCCAAGGTAATGCTTTTCGTTTCCCTTACAAAATACAAAGTATAACTTTAACTACTAACGATCTCAGATTAGGTTGTTATGTTCACATTAGAATTAAATATGACATGCATATCAGTAACAATTACTTAGTCAAAATTGAAACAGTGAACAAGCCCCTGTGCCCCTGTGTTTTGAAGTGTAATGTTTTCCTTTAGTCTCCCAGGCCTCTCTTCAATCTCAAATGGCTGATTTAAGAGTTAATGATTACAAAATATTGTTTATGATTAAAAGCTAGTCTCCATCATGCTATGCCCTGCCTTAGCCCGCTCACTCATTCTAACTGGGTTTTCACAAATGACTTCTTCCTTGCTTCATTGCTTTCTTTTACTAGTAATTACCTTCCAGTTAGAATTTTTATTATGGCCCCACCCTCATCGTTTGGAATTTCCCAGGTCAGGGATTGAACCAGCACCAGAGCAATGACCTGAGCCACTGTAGTGATATCTCTGGATCCTTAACCTATAGCACCTCAAGAGAAGCCCCTCTAATTAGAGTCATATTGAACACCTGGTATTTTCCTTTGAAACACTCCCTCACACTCCCTTTTGTAAGCAGTCTTCACTGAGGCAAGAAGGTTCAAGTGCAATAACCCCAGACCACAAGAAATCATCACCAGAACACCTGACCCTGCCCTCCATCACTTTGAAATGATCCGTGGAGGGAGAAGAAGAATGCAGGCACTCGAGTCCTTATCAACAGCATCATTTTTTTTCAAGCTAAACCTGTCAAACCCCTTGCTTTCCCCTCTCAAGGTAGGGCACAATTTTGAGTGCATTAGCTTCACATGGTTTCCTTTGCCTGACAAAGAGATAAAACTGTTCTTTATGCTTTAGCCAGAGCTCTCTCTCAATGACTTAATTGGTGCCAGTGTACAGAGGCCAGGTTTTGGCTACCAAATCAACAAGTACTTGCCCATTTTTGTATTACATTCATATGCAAAATAAAGTTTATTAACTATGTTCATATTTTATGCTCCTCAAGGATGGGAAATGGCATTCTATAATACCTGTTGTAAAATAATTAGTGGATATGCAAAATCAATTTTTACAAACTATGTTATATTTAAATACTTTGGAAGACATTATTTACATAAAGGTCTAACAGCTATAATTTTAAAGTATTAAAATATGCATTTTTGAATGGAGATTCTGAAACTAGGGGTTGAATCGCTGGCCTATACCACTGTCACAGCAACACAGGATCCGAGTCAAATCTGTGGCCTATACCATAGCTCATGGGAACTCTGGATCCTTAACCACTTAACCAGGCCAGGGATCAAACCCACCTCCTCATGGATACTAGTCTGGTTTGTTACCGCTTGAACCACAACGGGAACTCCTTGAATTTTTTAAAAAGGCATTTGTCAGACAAGTCATCAAATTGTTTTTACAAATCCAAATGCATATTTCAATACTTTAAAATTATAGCTGTTAAATATTCCACTTTCAGTTTCAAAAGATCTTAACTATGATATAGTGATAGCTTCTTATGAGACTTAACCCCTCTCCCTGGAAGATAATGTGTACAGACATCATTTAATTCTTGTTGCCTTTTAGACACTAGCTCTGTGTCCATCTTTGTGGTAAAAGGAAGATGATGTTTGTACCAAGAGAAATGAAACATTAGAAATATCAACCTAATCGTTTAAGGGCTACACTGCTGTTCTAACCAGCCTATAGTAAGTAAAACTTGTGGAAGAACAAGATATTTCTGAGATTCAGAGGAATTCTAAAATGGACATGTCAGCATGATTTTCTTTTGAAAGGAGTACAAAGATGATTGCAGAAGAAACAGTTGCCTGAATTAATATGTACATCTAAGTTTGATAATGTCTGCATTTTTGACCTCCTGGGTTAAAGTTTTTTGGTTGAAGGGGTAAGAAAAAGATTTTGATCACCCTTCTCTAGCTTAGAGCCGTTCATAGCATGGGCGAGTCATGTCTGCAGTTGTGATAAGGAAGCCAAAGATGCTGATGAAGAGAGGAAACTGTTTTCATTTCTGTTCCTAAGTTTTTTCCAAGCTTTCTCCTCTTCCCTTTACCTGTTTCTTCCCATCCTTTATTACTTAATTTTGGTATATCAGAGAAACAAAAACAAAATAGAAGAGAACACCTACTTTTGGGAGCTTCTATAATAGTGGAGGAAAACAAACAATACATGATAAATGAGTGTATTATACATTAAACAAGATGAGTGAAAAAAAAATAACACAGAGGAAGAGGATCAGGTTTGGAAGTGGTGTGAACTGTTAAAAAGAGAGGACAAGGTAGACATCACTGCAAAGAGGCATTCCAGCAGATGCATGAGGTAGACGAACAAACAAGGCACATGTGTATTTGCCCAGGAGAAATGGCCAATGCAAAGGCCATGGTGAGGAAATCAACCTAGAGTCCTAAGAATGACAAGAATGTCAGAATGACTAGGGTTCTGAAAGCTCTAAAGAGAGGAAGAAAGGTGAGGGAGACGCTTAGGGCAATAAAGGGTGGGGCGGGCCATTTTATAGAACATTGTAAGAATTGTAGTTTTTATTATGAGGGAAATCAGTCTCTGAAGGTGTGTGTGTGTGTGTGTGTGTGTGTGTGTGTGTGTTTAGCTCTCAGGACTGTTAGAAAATTTGAAAGAATAGCTACACAACCTTCTCACTTCCTCCAAAATTCAGAGGCTAAAGTACCTATCTGGCCTCCAATATTATTACTGAGGCCTTATGAATTGGAGACAGCACTGGTTTTAAAACTACCTGTATATCGTAAGAAGATATGTACATTCTTTTCAGAAAACTCACTTCTCTTTTCCTTTCCTGCTTCCATTTAAGACAGGAGACTATCGCTAAGGCAATGAGCCCGAAAAGAGTGGAAGAAACAGGGAGGAATACAGTTTTCAGAAAACATTATGTAGATTCATTTTAAATGAGATGAAATGAGAAATCATAGGTTCTCAATTTGTCTGATGTGTTCCTCTACCGTATCTGTACATCTCTTTTCCACACAAGTCCCCCTTTTTTTTTTTTTTTTTTTTTTTATTTGCTGTGAACAGGGCATGCAGAAGTTCCCAGGTCAGGGATCAAACCTGCACCACAGTAGAAATGCCAGGTCCTTAACTCACTGTGCTGCAAGGGAGCTCACAAGGACTCCCATTCCTATATAGGTTTTGCATGGATGAGAAAAAGTTATGCCTAGAAATAATGAGACGTATACTTGGGGCATTAATAAAATTTTATCTGATCGTCAGTACCTTTTATCTGCTGGTAATTTTGCCAGCAGTTTATCTCCCTAGCTTGGGACAGTAATTCAGAAAAATATAGCAGGAAATCCTTAACTGCTTGTTTATTGCCTTTTACTGTTTTTTGTAGACTTTTCTAATCCTTATTTTGTCCACAGTATATTAAATATAAACAGTAACTGCTAAATTATTTTAAGATGGAAAAGATAAGCTACATCAAATTAAGCCAGGAGGAAAGCTGTAATCATGCACGCTGATATGGTGCAGTCCAAACTAAGCTCTGTACTCTCTCTAGAGAATAGAGAATTCATCATTTTTCTGGGTCTCCAGCTCTGTAGGATACTATATGAGTCAGGAAGCATTGTCTGCAGGGAAAAACTGCTATATGAAAGATCATGAAGGAAAATGGTATTTTTACTGTTCTATATTTTTTTGAGTATTTTTACTGTGGGTGATTAAATCAAAAGCTATTTCTACAGAAAGAACCATCTATAAAATATCACATCTCTTATCTTTGCGAAGACTCAATCTTTTCATCTGCACATTTTCAGTGGAATATTAACTGTTGGGTGACATATTTTGTTTGGGTAAGTTTAAATCACTGCACTTTTAAAGTTACCTGGAAAACATGTATTTTTAAGAAACTAAAAGAGAATAGGAAAAAAATCAGAACAGTAGTCATTGTAGGAAAGTATTTAAATATTTAGATATGAAGAATTATACACATTTAAATACATCAGTGATTCCAGAGGGACATGGTACAATGATCTACATTTTTTTTTCTAAAATGCCTTTAAAATGTATTTATTTTGGAAAAGCAATCAATTGTGACATGATGGCCATATTTATTAGGGAAATTGAGGACAAAATCCTATAGTATTTTTCAAGCTTTCTAAATTTTAAAGGTAACATAAGTAAGTGAATATTTACTAAATACATACTACATAAGCTAAAGGTACATAAGACAACATTACTAGATACATAGATACATTAAAAAAGAATAAATAAGATAAACGCAAGTATTAACATAAATGATAAAAATAAGCATTAAGTAAAATGCTGTGTTTCACAGAGATTTTTGGAGATGTCAATACCTTACACAGTGGTGTTTATTACTATTGTACAGATACAACACAGATACTTGAAATATGTTTACTTATATCTAGGTTGCTTAAGTATTTGGAATCCTACATTTTCTTTAATTTTAGCCGTAGGATATATTTTTTAGCTATATCATCAAGAACAACAAATAATGCAGTGATATTCTTACATTTATTTTTAGTTTCATAAAAGATCCATAAACAATGAGCACTTTGATGAGCATTTGCTATTTGGAGACTAATTATAAGATTACACTGGTAAATAATTATTGTTTTCATTGAATAACACTAAAAAAATCTTATTTAGGCATATTATCATGTATCCATCTCTTCCTAGCTTTGAAAAATATAAAATGTAAAAATATCTATATAGGAGATTCAAACTTAAAAATATGTTTTTTCCCAAAAGCTTATTGACAGTGCAGTATATAATTCAGAGGTGTGTTTACTGGGGATTGGGTATTCTCTGGTCCTAAGTAATTTGTAGCCTATTAGAGAGTGTTTCAAATGTGTTCATTAAAGTGTTTTCAATTTAACTCTACCTCCTTTATTCAAACACTTGCCTCCATCTGTTTCCCTCTCTTTATCTGGAAAATTTATTTTAAGCATATTAAATAATTAAAAAAATTAACCACTCAGTTCCTTAATTCACTGTAATCTAATTTTCAATCCTATAGTTCCATTTAACTTGTTCTCTACAGGCTCATTGGTGTCTTGTTATTTTCAAAACCCAACTGTAATTCTACAAGCTAACTTCTGCCCCTTTTGACACTGGGAACTATCTCATAGGAAAATCTTTCTGGCTTTGTTTTCCATGTAATATTTTTCTTGTCTACTACTCCTATTACTCTTCCCAGTCTCTTTGGCTAGAATGACTCTATCCCTTGCATTTGTCTTCTTCTATTTATTTATTTGTCTCTTTTTGACTAAATATGCTCATATATTTATGATTATAAATCTCTATTTCTAGCTTTCTCTCCAAGGTGTGCCATTGGCATTTCAACCTCAGTATTTGAAGCAAATTCTGTACCACTGAATAACTCTTTAATTCTACTTTACTTTCTAATTTCATCTTATTTCTCCAGTGTCTTGTCCAGAGTACTGAATTCAACCACCACATTGCTGAAAATGTTATAGTTTTAAAAGATTAGTCAGCTTTGCAAACTCTACTCACACTCCCATTATTTTGATGGCTTCTTACCACAAAGGCATCAAATTCAAATGTCTTACTCTGCCATCCAAGTTGAGCACAATGTTATTCCAGTCTTTCTTTTCTGCTGTTTTCCAGAACACACCATGCTTTTGACTCACCTTTGCATACCTTGAAATTTTAGTACTTTAATCATGATATTTATTGCTCCAGAATTCATTTATAACTCTCTTCCCTTGGGAAAGCATAATTACAATTTGGAATAAGGGGGTTAAGTAATGGAATACATTTAGAAAATTCCTGAGGTGTAATATGTGCTCATTAATGCCAGAAACCATTTTTTTTTTTCCTTAGAGCTGAACCTGTCGCATATGGAAGTTCCCAGGCTAGGGGTCAGATTGGAGCTTCAGCTGCTGGCCTATGCCACAGCCACAGCAATGCTGGATCCAAGCCACATATGTGACCTACACAACAATTCACAGCAATGCCATATCCTTAATCCAGTAAGCAAGGCCAGGGATCAAACCCGAAGCCTCACGAACTAGTCCAGTTTGGAACCCATGAGCTATAACAGGAACTGCAGCAACTGTTATTTTTGTTACTCACAGTTGTAGTCATAGTCACAATAGCAATAATATTCAGTGTCCACTTTATTGGTAATCACTTTTATTAAAGCTTATCACCATTTTCCCTCCTTTCTTTCCTCTAATTAAAGTCATTTGTTCTTTCCCTATATTCTCTCTGGTTAGACAACTGCTTCATTATTGCTTCCATTGAGATGTGACCATATTAATATAACATTATAAATTTCATATATATATATATACAATTATTCTTAAATTATTTCTTCTTGGATGAAGCCTGTCATGTTAATATCATCTTTAAAAGAAAGAAGTGAACTGTAGCAAAAACTCCTCCTTTCCAGATTTGCTGGGGATACTGTGTGAGTTTTAAATAACAATATTAATTTTAAAACAAAGAAATGCTAGGCTAGGTATGCTTATAGTCATTTGAATTTGAATGTTTAATAAGATAATCCTTTTAATAATGTGAGCTTTCTAGTCTCACAACCTGAGAACTTCTTAGGGCAAAGTGCTTTAAGCACACTCATTCTCTGAAAAATCTTTGCCTTAACCTGACTTATAAGAAAGATCTTTTAATATTCCAATAAAACATAGTTATAAAGACTCCAGTGCTTTCGACTCCAAGTTAAATGAAAAGTGGAAAACAATACTTTTATGTGAGTTTATTCTACCTTTAGAGTTAGAAAAAAAGAGTCATTTCAGAGTTAGAATGAAGGAGTGAGGGAAGTGAGTTAACCTTTGCTCAGCACTGAATGAGTCAGACCTACTTAGAGTAGATAGATGCCAATTATCCAAAGACTAAGAGGCAAGGCTCAGAGAGAGTCTTACCCCCTTTTAAAGGGATGAAGTTTAAATTCCAGAAGTAGGTTCAATTCCCGGTGGATCTCAATATTTTTCAAAAAGCAGGACAAATATGGCAGCAAAATGATAAGGAAATAGAATTTCATTTTACATAATTATGGACAGATGCTACAATTAGTGGAAAATGTTCAATGTTGAACTGGTGGTAAAAGCAGTCATAAGAGAGATCTGTTAAAACTAAGGAAAACTTTCTTATAATCAAATACACAGAGGAATTCAGTTTTAATCTAAGTAAGAGATTAGAGAGAAAAGAAATGAGGATTTCCCAAGCAAGATTATGGGTAGTACATAATATTAATAATCATTTATTAATAATTATTTAATAAAATTCTATAGTATATACTGTCAGGAATGATATTAACATTAATTGTCATAATAACCTATAATTTAGGCACTATTATGATGTGAGTGTTGGTCTCATCTATACAGTTAATTTACCAAGTTTGAATCCATGTTCCCCGTGGCGGCAAAAATCACTAATGAGTTCCCAGAAGTGTGGAAGCTGGTAGAAAGGATGATGTGTGTAACAGTCTTGAAAATAAATGTTCTCAATTGCATTTATTACACCCCCTTTGCTCTCTATAACTTTGTGGTTCTTTAAAATTTAATGTATTTGTTACACTCATTATATACAAAACATTTTTCTTAAAAAAACTTTAGAAAGAATTGAAATTAGTTATTGACAAAGATGTGTCTTTATTTCTACTTTCAACCTCAGTGACTTGTCAATCACAAAAAAGCACTAGTAAGAAGTGAGGGTAACATTTCAAATTTGTCACTATACTACGAATAGCTATTTATCTGCCATAGGTATTACAGATATAGATTTGGGTAGGATGTTGGTGTAGGAATATGTGTCCAGTCACCGTATTAGTTTTATAGCACTGTCACAATAAATTACCAAAAACATAATGGTTTAAAACAGCACATTTTTATTATCTTATAGATTTTTAAATCAGACAACTGGCATGGATCTACATGGGCTAAAATTAATGAATATGCAAAACCACATTCCTTCATTTAGGCTCTATAGGAGAACCCATTGTCTTGCCTCCTTCAGCTTCTAGAGACTGTCCATGGTCCTTGGCTTATTACCTCTCTCTCCATCCTCAAAACTAGCAATGTTACATCTCTCTGACCATTTTCCAGTCACATCTTCCTTTAATTCCAGATTGAAAATATTCTCCACTTTTAAGACTCATGCATTAGATTGGACCTGGATAATCTCGCTTTCCCATACTCCATACCCTCATCTCATCTGCAAGGTCTATTTTGCCAGATAAGGTAACATATTCACAGTTTATGGGTATGGGAAGATAGGTGTTTCTTGGATTCTATTTTCCTTTCCACCATACACACATACATGCTACCATTTGTAAATTAAGTAACAGAAAGTATCATTGCAAGTCTCTTAACTTTTTTATTCTGTGTGCCAAGTAATTATCACCTGCTCAGTGTGTAAAAAACTAGTGAGGGAGTGGCCTTGAGGAGAATGGAATGTTATGTGTATGCGTATGTATTCTTGAGCTGCTGATTAAAGTGGGGATTACACATGTAGGGCTCAGTGAAATGAATCAAGATGGGGTGAAGACTATGTTTGGAAAGATAGCTAGCCAATCTTCTAAAGAGTAATGGGATGAGGGCACAAAAACTTACATAAGGGTTAAGGATATAAGAAAACATTATTTTGGTGACCCTAGGGTTATTGAGATTTGAGTAAGCATAGGTTTTCCAAATATCATTCCAGTTCCAGAAGTATTTGAAGTCAGAAGTTTTTGTGTGACGCCTGAAGGATGCTGCTGACATTTTTTTTGATGAAAATTGTCTGTCGACCAAAACCATGTACAATTTATTTTTCTCTCAGTAAGCTTTTTCTTTTTTTCTTTCTTTTTTTTTAGTTTTTACTTAGAGAAGATAAGTAAAATCTGTGATCCAGGCAGGTCATATTTACCTGCACTGAGTTTTTTTAAGTTCCATAGTACAGTTAGAGTTGAATTCTCTTCCTAGTCTTACTTGGCAAAGCATGTTCTAGAAAGATATACAGTGTAGTGAAAGATTTAGTAAGAGATGACATTTTTCCTCTAAGGACTTTCTGGTACATAAAAGTCTTATCTGTTTGACATTTGCTATTTTTGTTTTATGATTTTGTCCTATTTTCTCTTCTTCCCATGCCATCTTTATCAAAGTACTGAAATCCATTTTGCTAAATACTCCAGATGGAGCAGTGGCATACTCTGATCCTGGATAGAAACTAGGAGCATTGCCAAGCTTCTTTTTATAGCCCTCTACTTTGAACATATTGTATAATTGTACTCTTGTCCATAACTGTGTTATTATTGCTAATTGTTTTGTGAGAGTTTTCTGTTAAATTCCCAGTCCTAAAATTGTGTTATGGCCAATGCATGTTAGAACAGTAAGATCTAAAAAATATTGAATGATGAATATTTGTTCACACATTCGTTGTATCAGAAGATAATGCTTTCATTTAGCACAGAAAAATAGATTATATACGTGTGTACGTGTGTGATGGTATATATATATATATATATATATATATATATATATATATATACACATATACATGTGTATGAGATGTAACACTGTAACACAGTGGGAAATAAACTCAAGCCTCAAGCTGAATCTTGATTTTAGCATGCTGTGAATTAATCATGTAATATAAAATTTCAATAAATATTTAGAACATGAAAGTATATACACATGTTGGTTAACAGGACTCATTGTTTTACAGATGAAAGGGATGCTGAATATACGTAATGGCACCATTTCACTTTTGATTAGTTCTAAAACTATTAAAGATTTCAACTTTAATTAATGGAAGACAAGATCCTTCGTACCAACTCTCCCACCCAGAACATCTAGAACACATGGAAAAAGTATAAATATTGTAAAATCACCCAACCGAGATCCAGAAGATGGAAATATGAAAATGATCCAGGAAAGAAAGCTTAACAGACAAGAGGCTAAATAATACTTTTGAGGGCTTTGCAGGAATAGGAGTATGAAATTATATAGAGTTCGGACTAGATGAGGTGGAGGAAAAGAAGGATTGCTTATTAAAACATGCATATTTTAGTTTGAGACTATCCTATTCTGAAACTAGAAATAACGATGAACTGGAAGTAAAGTTTGTCTACTTGGAAGGAAAATAAAGAGAAATAACATCTAATTCCACTGTGGCATCTTGGATTGGATCCTGAAGCAGAAAAAAGCCATAGTGAAAAAGATTGATGAAATCTTAAGCAATATTTGTAATTTAGTTAACAGTATTTTACCATTGATAAATCCTTAGTGTGATAATTATACCATCGTTATAAGAGGTGTCATTATTTTTTCAAACTGACCATGCGGAATTCCTTATATTAACATTGCAATCACTAAATCAAATGTGGTTTGTATAACAGCATTAATATTAAGGACAGTAAATCTAGTGCAAAAAGTCATACAATAACTAAAGATGACTCTTGCATAATAACCAGTGGTTCAGTCCTCCAGGGGGAATATGATTATCAATTTGAATGCACATGCTAATGTTGTTTGAAAATAGAAAGAGAGATCTACAAAGAAACCATAGAGAGCTTCAAGGAAAGAAGATTATCAAGTAATAAAATAAAAGTGCATACCCTAGTTGGCAGCCTACAGAGTCAAAAGTAAATATAAGTTCCTGATATAACTTCCCTAATAGTCCTCGTGATCAAGACTTCCCTACCTCTCAAAGCCTTCCCCTATGTGCCCTTTATTATTATTTCATTTATTTTTTATTTTTTTGCATTATAGCTGGTTTACAGATTTCTGTCAGATTTTCCAGCTGCACCCCGTGGTGACCCGGTTACATGTACATATATGGATTTGTCACATGTGATTAGACATAGTTCCCCGTGCTATACAGTTGGATCTCCTTGCTTTCTACTTTGTAGTTTTGATTTGCAATTCACTAACTGTGTTTTGGATATGGCCTCCATAGGGCTTACCAAAACCCTGGTCTTTTGATTTATTTTTTTTATTTATTTTTTATTTTTTTGCATTATAGCTGGTTTACAGATTTCTGTCAGATTTTCCAGCTGCACCCCGTGGTGACCCGGTTACATGTACATATATGGATTTGTCACATGTGATTAGACATAGTTCCCCGTGCTATACAGTTGGATCTCCTTGCTTTTCCATCATTAAAGCACTAGTTGTCCCCATTCCCTCCCACCCCCTCCCCCACCCCCTTGGGAACCACAAGTCTGTTCCCCAAGTTCGTGATTTTCATTTCTGTTGAGATGTTCATTTGTGCAGTGTTTAGACTCCAATTATAAGAGATTTCTTATGGCATCTGTCTTTCTCCTTCTGACTTGCTTCACTCAGTATGAGAGTTTCTAATTCCATCCATGTTGCTGCGAATGACACTGCTCTTTTGATTTAAATTGACTAATTAGCTTTAGTCTAGGAACCCCAAAGCACTCTACCAATGGAACCAAATAAAGATATGTGCCCCAGACCCTGTTTCTATCTTGTCTGCCATCTACCTTGACCTCTCTAGTACCAAGTACTTCTTCCAGGATCTGTGAGTAATAATCACCTTTATTTAAAATTCTATTGTAGTCTGTTGTAGAACTGTAGTTCACCATCAGCATCTTGTGTTCCAGTTAACAAGTGTTAATTTGACAAATTCATAATGAGTTATTAAGAACATTATGTAAGAGTTTGTTTTGCGTGGGTAGAGAGTAAGAAGCTTGCATTTGGAAGTCATTCCAGTGGAAGTATCCATCCAACATCTGTGTATCTGACACTGCACTTATGAGGAAAAGTTAACACAAAAGAAATTTATGAGTCAAAATGTTTGACTATATATGAGTTCAAATCTTGGAAGTATATGAATTCAGACATGAACAGAATATGTAGAGATAATTGAAGAGGGAGTTGAAAGAACTTTTGGAGGTCTATTTAGGAAACAGAAAAAGTAAGAAGAAATAAACATTTTACAAAGAATCTCATTAAAAATTGAAGTCATGGAGAATTTACATAAAAAAACATGTTATTCTTCTTTCGGGCAGTCGTGTATCAAAACTCTTATATGAAGAATAAAGATAGCCCATGTACCACTAAACTGTTTTCCAATAGTTTATTTTATGCTTGTGACAATTTATATTTTATAATTTTATTACAAATTGAGGTATAGTTGATTTACAATATTATATTTTTGTCAGATGTACAACATAGCAATTCAATATTTTTATAGATTATGCTCCATTACATTTTATAATAAAAAACTGGCTATATTCCCTGTGTTGTGCAATCTATCCTTGAGGTTTATTTATTTTATACGTAGTCATTTGTACATCAAACTTTTCATTATAAACCTAGTTGTTAGATATTATCAGTATTAAGACTATCAAGCTATACCTTTTCTGAAGCATGACATACAGATAACGTCAACAAACACATCATGCATGTTATAATATCCTAAAGATTCAAGACAGTCACCTGCCCATTCACATATGTCATGGTTTAGTGAAGGATTAAGAAAATAATTTATCAGTTAATAGTATGTTAGGTACTAAGGGTAATTGTAAAGTGCATGCCGCTCAAGAAAAGGGTTCAAATATCAGCCTGAGGTTTCAGGTGGTAATGTTGGAAGGTGCTGAAATGTTAACCAGTGGTTAAAAAGAACAATAAAAGTTATCCAGATGGTGTGACAAAAAGGAGAAGTCATAAACACAAAGGATAAAAAAGTGAAAAATGGTCAAGGACATTTAATGTTGCTCATTTAAACATTTAGGTAATAGCTGACTTCCACAAAAATTCTACCTGTAAAAAATTCAAATTCTAATCACACAGCTTTATTTATAATAGCTATTTTTCCTTTGTATTTACCATATATAGTATGTTCATCTATTTACTTTAAAATATAATTCACAGCAAAGATATTCACAGCCACATTTGAGACCCTACCAAAGTCTACATAAATTAAAATAATATAAAATATATGTGGGATAAATATTGATATATTGCTGATTTTAAAGCCCCTGGATATGTGGAACAACTCTTCATTACCTCTAATAGCCCAAGGGGAATTTAATTGAAATCCTATAATAAATCTCTGCAAAGTATGCTTTCATTCAGAACCCTGCAAGCCAATAACGCTCGAAATTTTGACTGTGATAGATCATCCCTATGATTGCCTTCTTTGAATCCTAGTTTACAGGGAAAATTAAGTTACTACTATGTGATGTTCTAAAAATGCACTTTCTCTCTTAATAATACAGTTCTCATATTATTTTTTTATTAATTTTTTATGAGATCTGTTTTAAGGACAATGTGGTGCAGTGAAACAAGTATCAATTTTGATGTCAACCCTAAATTCAGATCCCTAATCCTCATGGGATTTTAATTCAATACCATTGTCATTATTATTACTAATTTTATTATGATTCAAACTGGGACAAAATTTGAATTAATCATCCTCTTGTCACAGAAAAAGATTTTATCATCAGTCCATGCAATGTCCCTCATCTATTTTTCCTTATATATTTATTTCCTTTTCTCCCTATTCTACACCTTCACCTCACTCCATTCCCATACACAATAGTTCTCTGCTTCTTGATATGAACATTTTTCTTGTCTTTTTAGGGCTGCACCTGAAGCATATGAAGTTCCCAGGCTAGGGTTTGAATCAGAACTGTAGCTGCTAGCCTATGTCACAGCCACAAAGTGGAACCCAAGCTGCATCTGTAACACACTGAAGCTCAAGGGAATGCCATATACTTACTCCGCTGAGTGAGGCCAGGGATCAAGCCTGCATCCTCATGGATACTAATTAAGTCCATTACTGCTGAGCCATGATGGGAAATCCTTTATATGAACTCCTGAGTTTGTATGTAGCTTATAAAAACATGAATTTTGTATATGCATTTATTTATACAAATTGATACAAATATTACTCTTCTATAGATTTATTTTTGTTTCTAAATGCTTAAGTCCTATAAAGCCTACCATTTACACCTAGTTTATAGTTAACTCTTCCACAATCCTCATCTATCCCATTATATTTATCCATTAGAAATCTAAATTTTTTCTGATAATGTACACACTATAGATAGATATAGAAATACATATAAGTGAAGATATTCTATATATATATATATATATATATATATTTAATTATTTGCTGTGCTAAACATCTTCATGCATGTTGAATGGTCCGTAATGACAGTTCCTTTATGATAACTTCTGTAGAATACACACTCAGAAGTTTATTGTATTAATTTGATATTTGTATCAATTTGAATGAATTTGAGCAAATGAATAAATGCATATGCAAAATGCCTGTTGGGCTACATGATATATACAAACTCAGCTTGATGAAATACTGTTAGATTGGTCTCAAGAAAGGACATATAAGCCAATCTTCCCATTATCATAACTGAGGAACCCTACTTGCTCACATTTCCACCGATATTTGTATCACAATACTGAAAGATAAAATGTGACCCAAATGCCTACACTTTTTATCCCAATATCCTAAACTATACCCTTAGAAGGCAAATACTCCTTCTCAGTTATTACTATAGGAAAAATTTTAATACTTACATTTCTAGTTAAAGAGATATTTACTACCGCTCAACCTAAAGTAGAGTAGATTCTTATGTTACCCAAGTCCACAATTTAAGATTCGGCACATTCTGCATTTATTAAGTTTTTTATTTGCAAGTATGAGAATGTGAGACTTACCCTGGCTTTAAGAATATGCAAAATTATTCCAGAGACAGGATGAGGTTCAGATAGTATTACCCATGATTCGTCTTGTAATCAAAGTTCTATATTTTTTTGTGTGTATTATTTTTCTGCAACCGATGGAGTTCAAATGTTCTTATTATTGTTTTTTTCTCAACCTCATAAAAGACTTTCCACAAATTTTCAGAATTTGCAAGCTTCCTATTTCATATTACACAGAAAGAGAAAAGAAACCGTCAAAAATGAGACACGATGTTTTAGTATGTCAAAATATGTTTAATGTATCTCATTTGCTTGACTTTGGTTTCTTATATCACCTTAAAATAAACCAGTTAAGTACTAATCCTGATGTTAATACTGGTGTCTGCTTGAATCAAAGTATATGATCCTTGTAAGAGTGGTAAAGACAGAAGTGTCAGTCAGAGTAAAACAACCAAAAAGGAAGAGTAAATAGATATTAAAAAATAGCAAACATCTTGGTAAATGGCAAAATTATGGACTCTGATGTAATTAAAACAATTTTATTCTTATAAAAATTATAATTTTGATAAAAATATAAAATATTCTTTAAAATTGCTATGCTAGTATTTTACTGATTATTATTTATTTAAAATATTTAAAACACAGGCTTTAAAATTAAATAATAATTAATAATTTTTCAATGCAAATTGTTACCAAACTTAAGGTTGGCTGCTCCTTGTTCAAAAACCAATACTCCAAAGACAAGAGCTGGTAAAAAGGAAAGCTGCTTTAATCAGAAAAGCCCACAATCTGGGGAGAAGGCAGAATCATTCCCTAAAACAAACTCCAAAGTGTGTGCTAGCCATGAACATGCTTACAGGTAAAAGGGAAAGGAATCTCAGTTAATCTTTGAGACAGGGGCTCAAGTCACTGCCATCTCCCACTGCGTTCAGGCTTATCAACTCCTTGTGATCTTTCTTCGAATGCCATCTTGTTCAAAACAAGACAATGATTTACTAACTGCTTATTCTTCATTTTTATTTATTTAACTTAAAGAAAGGATCAATAGGTTAGGCAAGGTATTGTATGATCAAAAGTCTTGAAAGGTGTACTTGACCAGAGATGTATTGACCATGGGGATGCCTGATTTAGGGCTAGTTACAATATAGCTTTGCTAAAATGACAAGACAAAAAAGGCCTCATGCATTGAGCTCTTTCCTGCCAAAAGCTGATTATAAAACCCCACTTGTTAGAACATCATTCCATCTATGGTATTTTTGGTGAGGATCCAAGATCTGTAACTCCTTCATGCTGACAACATAAGACACTGTATTCATAGAATGGAAGATGTCAACCTGAGTCTGTGGCATCTCAGCTGACAATTTTTAGTTGCCTGCATACATACATAGGCAGAATAAGCTACAATTATTTTGATACTCATAAAGATAGATTATTATGAGCACTAAAATAGTGTTAATTCCATTCTCTCGAGGCCTGTTCTTGAAATTGTGCTAGCCATAGATTCAGCATTACTCAAGATGGGGCAGTTTATGCCATGGCTACAGTCTGGTCATCTCACAGTTAGTTACTTTCCCTCGGTGGGAGTTATAGTGTCTGTAAAACAACTCAGAAATATGTTTCAGATACTGAAAAATTCTGTGACTCTGTTGTCCTTATCATTAACTGCTTGAGCCTACTTTTTTTGTGACTCAAGGAGGCCTTGGAGACTTTAGCTTTTCTACAACCAAGAGGCAGGGAACGTAGTGGGGTTTTGGGCCTTGGGGGGGGCACTCTGTAAAATTTTACTCAGTTCCATACAGGTTATCCTTTGGGCCCTCTACCATCTTATTATCAATTTATACTCATATACACAAAGCTTCAAAATATAAACAGATTTTGTGAGAACAATGTTTATGAGAACGGAGTTTCATAATTTCATAAAATAAAACATTTATCATTCTATGGCATTCTTTTGTTTTCATGGAATGATATTTTGTGAAATTTTCTCCATGTCAGTGCATAGAGGTTTGTTATTGTTTTAAAAATTTGTAAAAGTGTATTTTTGCCTCAAGGGCTGGAATTATTATCCAGAGTGAGTATGTGATGAAGGAAATAATTTCTTTAATAAAAATAGAAGTACTGGGGGAGAAGGGAAATGAAGATGAAGGATCACCCCTTATAATTGCCAAAAAACATAAGTTCCCCAAATACAGGAAGGGCCCTTCAATTACTTCAGCTACAGTTTCTTAACAAAAGCTCACGTAGGAACTGCTTCATAGTTCACATCTGCCAAGGTGTCTATATCTTCTGTGAGAGAATAAGGGTTTTCCCTTCTCTTTGCCTTTAAATATTTCACAAGTACTTTTCCTGAGTGTAAATGAAAATGCTGTCTGTAAGGGTATAAATGATATATAATTGATTCCTGGATATATAATTAAAACTTGACAAGGTTAGTGTGAAAATGAGTATTCAACCATTCCTCTACTGATAGACACAGATTATCTGTTCTTTTTTAATTAATGTACTCAAAATAAGCATTAATTTACATGTCATTAATTTAACTGGATCAAATGATACTATTTTTCTGTTGCAATGTGTAGTTCACATAACAATGAGATTTAAAATTGAAGTTATTTAAGAAACTCTACTGTGTAGTTATGAATTTTTTTTTTTTTTTTTGCTTTTTAGGGCCACATCCATGGTAGATGAAAGTTCCCAGGGTAGGGGTCAAATCAGAGCTACAGATGCAGGCCTATGCCACAGCCACAGCAACCCGGGATCCAAGCTGCACCTATGTGTGACCTAACCACAGCTCATGGCAACTCAGATCCCTGACCCACTAAGTGAGGCCAGGGATCAAACCCGCATCCTCATGGACACTAGTCAGATTCGTTTCTGCTGACCCATGCCAGGAACTCCCTAGTTAGTAATTTTTTATTCACTTTCCTCTGTAGGCTAAAATAAGTTAGCATATATTAAAACTGTGCACTAAGCTACCATATTTATTTGACATCATATTACAATTTTTTCCAATGGAAATGCATTCGTATTTTTTATTTTTATTAAGGTACAGTTGATTTACAATATTGTGCAAATTTATGTTGTACAGTAAAGTGAACCAGTCATACATACATATACATTTTTTTCTCATACTGTTTTCCATCATGTTCTATCCCAAAAATTTAGATGTAATTCCCTATGCTGTACAGCAGAACCTCATTGCTTCTCTGTTCTAAATATAATAGTTTGTAATTTTTAAATATATTTAGAAATAATTCCAAAGTTTGTAATTTTTAAATATATTTAGAAATAATTCCAAAGGAATAATAATTCCTATTTATTATGTAGTTGTGGACTAGTTTAATATCATGTTATTATAAACTGGCTCTGGCTGATTACTTTTTGTAGCCTTCATTTTTTTACAACAGCTCAGACATCTGTCCATTCCTTTGATCATTGTAAATTATCACATTTTTTTTTATAATTGGGACTACCTTTAAGAAGCTATCTTTTCCGCATACTCTCTTCAAATTTTTTACTTTAAAGTTTCCAGGAAGCAGGAGTTCCTGTGGTGGCTCAGCCATAATGAACCTGACTAGGATCCATGAGGACATGGGTTTGAACGCAGGTCTTGCTCAGTGGGTTAAGTATCTGGCACTGATGTGAGCCGTGGTGCAGGTCACAGAAGCGGCTCAGATCCTGTGTTGCGATTGCTGTGGCTGTGGTATAGGCTGGTGGCTACATCTCCAATTTGACCCCTAGCCTGGGATCTTCCATATGCTGCAAGAACAGCCCTAAAAAGATAAAAAAAAAAAAAAAACTCTTCCAGGAAGCCAAAAAAATACATATTCTGTGTTCTACAAAGCAGATGATATTCTGATTGCAAGCAAGAAGAACATTAATGCCAAGACATACACACATGTTTTTTCCCTGGGGTTCAGAGGACTGATCAGGTAGGCTAAGGAGCATGCAATGTGCTATTATTTATATAAGTGGGATTAATAATAATATAATTATCATTTATATAAGTGGGATTAATAATAATATAATTATTATTGTTATTATTAATAATAACAATAATTATTATTTCTCTATCATAGAAAAAACACACAATTGTGTCATATAAGTAATTAGGCTTTAAACTACTGAAAAGTTCCCCAGTCAAATCAAAACTTGGAAGTAATTTTTTGCCATTCTATTCTTATTTTTAGATATAAGTGTTTTGACGTAGCTCTCAAACTTTAAAATACAGTCTAGCAAAAGAGTGAAAGTACATCCCATGGGATATTTGCTTTTACAATGTAAAGCAATAGAAAAGTATTCATTCTCTTATTTGAAACAATGACAACTTTGTTAACTTGATGAAAAGATTTTGAAAATTCTACAAATTCTTTAATTTACAAATTTTGCATTCATAGTTTACTCAAATCACCATATAGTAATATATAAATTGTACTGTTGAATAAATGTGGAATATGAAATCAAGCGTGGATTTGCCTCTGGTTTTCCCACACGAAAGTTGTAAATTTTACCATCTAACTTTTATAATCTTTATTTTCTTACTTCTGAAATGTAAATAATAATTCCTATGCAAAGTGTTATGAGGATATAATGATATATGATTAGTGAAAAAAATGGATATAGACAATAATGGGCTAAGTGAATTTCTTTACTATGCCCTCAGTGTTCCCTAACATTCATACTATATTTGTTGGCAGTACTCTAAACTCAAAAATATTAGAATAAGATGCTATAAGTAATATTATGTTTTCTTAATAGATTAAAAGATGACCTGGGAGTAATGTCATGGAAAATGGCAGAGTGATAAATTCCTGGTTTCAGTCCCACCGTTAATAATCACTAATCTGGGCAACAGACAAACAGACAAACGAACAAACAAAACCTTAAAGAACCAATTGCTTTGGATATCTAGAACCAAATAACTTAACTTATACCAAAGATAAGAGAGAAGTTTTTGATGAAGGGAGAGGCTGCTAAACTTTGGTAAGATAGCAGAGTGCATGTTTCTGTCCTCTCCTTTCATTATGCTTGCTGTGGCTGTGGGGATAAAAGTTCACATCCCTAGAGCATGTGGCCAGTATCAGCATGGACAGTGAGAAACTTTTGCTCTGATGATTTGTATTTGTGAGCTTTGGCTTGTCATGTGGTTCTTTGAGGGATTGACACAGAAGGTTACCTGTGATTTATTTCCCTAGCCAGGGCTTTCCCAGCAGTATCGATTAGAAGTAACATTTTTTTTTTCTGTTTCTCATCTAGAAATTTAAGGAAATCTGTATCTTGTCACAGGCTGACCACAGAAAAAAAGGAACTTCAGTGACCACTCACAAAAAGGAACAACACGTTTTACCAAAATAGTTTGGAAAATTTCCTCTAAAAATGGTTGAGTATAAGACAATTAAAAACTAAAGCAATCTCAGGAGGAAAATCTGACTTCCAGAGTTATATTCTAGTACTTAATATTTTTCATTCTCAACATCAGCAGAAAATGAGAATGAAGCAGAAAAATATGGCTAGTTTATAGGAAAAAATAATTTTAAAAAAGTATCCTGAGAAAGGTCAGACATTGGAATTACATGTTAAAGACATTAGATCAACTGTTTTAATATGCTAAGGGAAACCATAGACAAAGAACTAAAGGAAATCGGAACAGTGTGTAAAAAAAGGCAATGTAAAATAGAGATAGAAATCTTCAAAAAGAAGCTAACGGCATATTTTTAGACAGAAGAATCAACAAATTTGAAACTAGCACAACTGCAATTATCCACTTTGAAAAACAGAAAGGAAAAATATGAAGAAAATTAGCAGGAGCCTGAGGGACCTGCAGGACACCATTAAATATACCAACATGGGAATACCTAGAAGAAAATAGAGCAAGGGAAAAAAAAATGTAATGCGCTAAAACTTTTGAAATGTGGTAAAATACATAAATCTGTTAACTCAAGAAGCTCAAAAAAGTCCAAGATAAACTGACAGAAATCCAAATTAAGATACATTAGAGTAAAATTTCAAAAGCTAAAGACAAAAAAAAAAAATCTGGAATGACTAAGAAAGAAGCCACATGTCTTATTTAATAAGATTTATAGCTGTTTTCTCATCAGAAAACATAGGAAGTCATAGGGAAGTAATATGACCTAATTACAATTCTGAAAAAAACAATCTGTCAACTAAGAATTCTATTTCTGGCAACACCATTCTCCAAGAGTAAAGAATTAAGATACTCAAAGATAAACAAAAGCTAAAGGAATTTACCACTAATACACCTGCCCTAAAAGAAATGCTAAATAGAGTCCTTTAGGCTGAAATGATATGGCAATACACAGTAAATCAAAGCATATGAATAAATTAAGAACATTGTAAAAGTAATTACAGGCATATATAAATACTTTAACTCTTGTACTTTTAGCACATAACTCCTCTTATTTTTTCCCATGACTTAAAGGGCAAATGCAGAAAACAATATTTATAAATCTATATAAATTGGCACAATGTATGCAGACATTATCTCTGACAACACTAAATTAAAAGATGGAGAAAGGAGAATAAGAACAGAGCATTTGTATAGTATCGAAATCAAGTGTATATTTTCAAACTAAGTTGTTATACATTTAAGATAATTAGAATTCCCAAGGTAACCACTAAGATAACAACTAAAACTATATACAGAAAGGAAAGAAAATGGTATACGATAAAAGCAATGAACTGAATACAAAAAAGGTAGTAATTCATAATTAAACAAAAGACATAGAAAACAAATAGCTAAATGGCATAAAAACAAGTCTTTCATTATCAGTAATTAATTTTTTAAAGTTTTTTTTAAATTTTTGTCTTTTGTCTTTTTAGGGCCATACCCATGGCATATGGAGGTTCCCAGGCTAGGGGTCAAATTGGAGCTGTAGCCACCTGCCTACACCAGAGCCACAGCAACAAAGGATCCAAGCCCCGTCTTTCTGCGACCTACACCACAGCTCATGGCAAGGCCAGATCCTTAACCCACCGAGCGAGGCCAGAGATTGAACCTGCATCCTCATGGATGCTAGTAGAGTTTGCTAACCACTGAGCCATGAAGGGAACTCTCGCTGTAATTAACTTAAATGTAAATAGGTTAACTAGCTAATTAAAAGGCAGAGATTGCAGAACAGATTAAAATATATATCTATATGCTGTCTATAAGTGACTTATACAAAGACATAAAAAGATTAAAAGTAACAGATGGTGAGAGATATCCATGCAAATATTAACTAAAATAAATAAAGCAGCTATGCTGGCTTTATTATTATCAGACAAAAGAGATCTTAAAAAAAGTACAGAAAAAGGACATTATTTATTGATAAAACAAAACACTTAATCATCAAGATGTAACAGTTATAAAGATTTGTACATGCAACAACAGAGCTCCAAAATATATCAAGCTAAACTTGACATAACAAAACGGAAATAGAAAGTTGTACAGTAATAGTTGAGAGATCCCACTTTCAGTAAGGGATAGAACAACCCAACATATCGATAAGCAAATAGAGGAATTAAAATAAAATGGTGCTATCACTGTGGAAAACAGTTTAACAGTTCTTCAAAGAGTTAAACATAGATTTACCATATGACCCAACAATTGCGTTTCTAGGTTTGTATCTAAGGGTTGAATATAGAGACTAAAACTCTTATCTGTACACAGGTGATTATAGTAGCTTTGTTTACAATAGTAAAAAAGGCAGAAACAACACAGGTGATAGTCAGCAATAAATGCATAAACAAAAGGTCATTTGTGATATGTGGATTCCTGTCCATAATAGTGAATGAAATTATGATACATTCTACGACATGGATAAACCTTGAAAGTATTATGCAAAGTAAAATAATCCAGACAAAAAGAACAGATGACTCCACTTATTTGAAACATATGGTACAGGTCCATTCAGAGAGACAAAACTAGATTTGAAGGTACCAGTGCTGTGGATAGAAAGAACTGGAATTATTGCTTAATAGGTACAGGTTTCTGTTTGGGGTGATGAAAACATTTTGGTGTAGATAGTGATGGTAATGGTACATTATTGTGAATTTATTTAACACCACTACATTTTACATTAAAATGACTAAAATATCAAATTTAAATGTTACATAGATTCTATTACTACATATACAATATATAGTTGCTCCATTTGTTTTAAATGTTAGTTTTTTTCAAGTTATATAAAAATGGTAATTTTACCCTTTTCTTTGCATTTCAGTAGTTTCAAAATCATCATTGCACTTAACCAGTTTATAAAACTATTTTAAAGCTACTCTGTTTATTTTTCATTATCTCTATTTCTAAGATCTCAAGTCAGTTTTAATATACCAGTGTATGGCTGAATATGAAGGCTGTTTTAGAAATACTTTTTAACACAAAACTTTACTGCCCTTGAAGCAGGCAATGTGTTGCAGTGTGTTCTGTAATAACTAAGATAACTTTTTGATTTGAAGAGCAATACTATCTCAAGGGTCACTCTTTCCTTTTGGTTTCATACCCTCATATCATTGATTTGAACAGGGAGTTTCCATTGATTTCAAAAAGACTGTGCACAGAGATAGACAAAGAGCCTATATCCTAAATGAAAGCAGAATAAAGATTTGAAATGATCTGGAATCTGTTTTGATGTTCTCAGTCAATCAGAATATGGTGAAAGAGTAATATGCAAAATAAAGTTTATCTTCTGAAATGAAAACTGTACCAAAAAATTCCTGCAAAATAATAAAGGTTTTTAAATGTTTTTCTTAAGAGGTAGTCAGGTTAAACCTAGCAATTATGAGGGTATACTGATAGCTTCATCAAAGTTGCTTGATTAAAATTAAGATAAATATACTTAGTTTTTACATTAAGCCCTTTATTTCATTCATTAGACTACTCAATGCAGCAACCGAAATTCAGAAGTTAATAAACTATACGGACTTACTTGGTGTAGAACTCATGTAGAATGAGTATAAATATAATCTATTACTGTATAAGTTTACATTATTTTCATTTTACTTAAATTTTAAACAAGAATTACTATGAGCTCCTCAATATCAAATGGAAGTGATGGGAGGGGTCATTCTTTCACTGTTCCTGATCATAGAAGGAGAATATCGTCTTCACCATTAAGTATGATATTATGTGCAGGTTTTTCACAGATGCTTTTTATCAAGGCTAAATACCCTTGTATTTCTAGTTTCCTGAAATTTCTCATTAGAAATACACAACAGATTTTGCGGAATGTTTTTTCTGTGTCTACTCAAATAAGCACTTAGCTTTTTCTTATGTATTTGTTAATACAGTGAATTACATTGATTGATTTTTGAATGTTAAAACAATCTTGCTGTTCTGTCATCAATCCATTTAGTCATGTTTTATTTTTATGTATTGTCAAATTTCATTTGCTAAATTTCTAACTTCTAATTATGAGAGTCATTTGGTTGTTTTTATTCTTATAACATCTTTGTCTGATTTGGTATCAGAGTGATGCTGACTTCATAGAATAATGTATGAATTTTCCTTCCTCTTGAATTTGCTGAAAGAATTTGTGTAAAAGTGATTTTCTTTCTTCCTTAAATTTTTGGTGGTTATTAATGGTAAGGCCTAGCATTTTCTTGCTGTGAGATTTTTAGACATAAATTCAATTTCTTTAATACATATAGAGCTATTAAAATAACCTGTTTCTTAGAGGTGATCTTTGTTTGTTTCCTTCAAGTTCTCAAATTTATTTACTTAAATTTATTCATAATATGTCCTTATTATGTAATCACTATTTACAGAGTCAGTAGAGATGCTATATCTTATTTTTATATTGGCGATTTGTGCAGTCTCTCCTTTATTATTTGGGGAAGAGTCTTATAAAACTCATTGATCTTAAAAAACAGTGCTTTATTTTATTGATTTGCTCTATTGTTTTCTTATATCTTTAATTGTTTCCTCTGATTTTTATTATTTCATTTTAACTATTTTGTGAAATAATATTGTTTGACTAATATCTTAAAGTGCCAACTGAGGTCCCTGGTGTGACATCTTTCTTTTTTCTTTTGAACATAGGGCTTTAATACTATAAATTTCTCTCTAAGAACTATTTTATCTGCATCACTATATTTTTGATAAATTGAGTTTAGATAGTCAGTTCAAAATGCTTTCTGACTTTCATTTTTCCTCTACTTTCACCCATTTTTTATATTAAAGTGTGTTGTTGTTTAGTTTTTAACTATTCAGAAATTTTTCAAGAACCTGCCCATAACTGTAAAGTAATTCCATTGTAATTAGAAAATATACTTTGTCTTAATTTAACGCTTTCATTCTTATGAAACATATTTTATGGACCAGAAAGCGACCTTTTGTTTTTCACATACATTTCAAAAGAACATGCATTCTTATTTTGTTAGGGAGAATTTTCTAGAAAATAAAATAAGTAAGTTGTTTAGTAGTGTTTAGATTTGATGTAGCTAAATAGTTTTTCTGTCTGTTTGTTCAGTCAACTATTGAAATCCCCAATTATAATTTTAGGTTTGTCTGTTTCTTCTAATAGTCTAACAGGTCCTGCTCCATGTATTTTGGTGCTCAGTTATTAGGTACATATATGTTTAACATGGTTTTCTTCTCTTAATGATGCATTTTGGTATATTTATTCTCTGGTATATTTTGATAAAATTTATTTTTCTATGATAATATTATTTGTCATAATTTTTAATAACTTTCATTTAGTAACTTCAAAATTGTTTTATTTAGTGTTAGCATGGGATGTTTTTCATTTATGCATTAATTTTTATTATGGTAAAATATAAGAAAATTTGCCATTTAAACCATTATAATTGTACAATCTGTGAATTAATTTAAGCACACTCATAATGTGTGCAATCACCACCAAAGTCCATCTTCAGACATTTTCCATCATCCCAATCTGAAATCTTGCAGCCATAAAAAAAAAAATCCGCATTTTTCCCTTCACATAGACTCTGGCAAACAATATTACACTTTCTGTCTCTACCCATTAGCCTTTGATCTATTTGTGTCTTTACATAAAATGTGAATTTCCTGAAGGATTAATGGATTTGTGTCTTACTCTTTTAATGCAATATGATAATCTTTGCCTTTTAATTTGAATATTTATAACTCAAAATTTAATATTATCGTTGATATTCTTAAAGTAAAATGTCTAATTTTTCTAATTATTGCTCTGTGTTCTTTAGTCTCCTTTGCTTTTTTCTATCATATTTTGGGTTGAGTATTCATATAATTTTATTTTATACTGTGTTTTTAATCATAAATGGAAAAATGACTTGTGGTTTTTATTTTTAAAATATCACCACCTATATCCATAGAGTATAAGGATATACTCAATAGAGTATAAGGATAATGATATCAGTTAAGTCTTGTTCTGAGATGGCTTGGATGGGATCAGGCAATTTGTTTGCTTACTTATTTTTTAGGAGTAGAAATAAGAGTTCTGTTTAGGCCACATGATATTTAGATAGTAATAGGGTAGCTAAATATTACTAAATCAAATTTATTATTTTAAAATAAAATGATTTGTCTATATAACTGTGAGTAGAGTTAATAAAACAGTATTACAAATTAATAAATGGTAGTCAATACCATATACATACCAATGAACTCATTTTAAATTCATGGGGCTGATTACATAATCTTGGGGCAGAATAAGGATAAAAGAGAACGGCTCTGGTCTAATCTGATCAACTTCAAAATTTATATTTGAACAGTGATGGAGATTAAGGAGAAATGAATGAGTAGAAGAAAAAAATCAAGTGTGTGTAGTATCATCAATGACAAATAAAAGTGATGGAATTTATAAATATGAACAATTCTGCCTAGATGTGAATTAAAATTAAAACAGAAAAGTGGTCGTAGATAATTTTTATGAGGTTGTTATCAGTAGAATCAGTCAGACAAAATATATTTGATTAGAATGAGGAAATTAGAAGTTATAAAAATTAATTTAATGGCTATAGATAATGTGTAAGTCTAAAAAGTTTTTCTGTGAAAAATTAAAAAAATGTAATGTACGGAGGGGATTGTGGGTTGAATGGAACTTGTGGCCCTGCTTTGTTTCACTGTATTTATTTATTTTTTTTTAATTTGTAATGGGTAAACAGAAGAACATATTTAGACTTAGAAACAAAATAATAACTCACAAGAAGGGAATATTACACAGCAGCTTTTTGATAGGTACAAGTTGCTGGATCCAGAGTATAGATAAATATTTTGATGACCGTGGCTGGAAGAAATGTAGAGAGAATCAGCCTAGGTTAGGTAAGCATATAGATTTAGTGGTGAGGAAAAATGAAGAAGCAAATGACTTATCTGATCAATGACTACTCTGATTTTCACGAGGAAGTTTGAAACCACGTCTTTAGCTCTTCCAGATGAGGGCTCAAACAACAGAACTGGAAGTCTGAGGAATGGGAAGAACATATGAAATAGTTTCTTGAGATGGTGAGAAAGAACATCCTAGCAAAGTGTGGGCGATTTTTCAGGTAATTTTGAAAGTCTGTATGAATTGAGAGACAAACAAGGTGGCTGTGTAATTTTTCTCAGAAAAATTTTTCAATGGGTTTAACCTAGGATAGGCACCAGATAGTTAACCTTTTGTTTAGGAAACAGGTTTGGAATTTTGCTGTTTTAGATACAGAAAATGATAAGAAGAAACAAAATTCTAAGGGAGCTTGTGATGGGTTAATTATATTAATGGAGAGGAGACAATACATGAAACATCCCAATGAGACTCTTGGCCATGACAGTGAGGGACAGGTGTCCCCCCGAGTTATTTGATGATGGTTATTTATATTGATTAGAGATCTTCAACAGTGATGGCTGAGATTGGAAATCAGGTCTAGTGGAAAATGTTCTGTACTGGGAGTTATAATAAAAACGTAAACAAATGAAACAAAAATTAACAGTTAATGTTTATTTATTTAACACTTCTGTGTGAAAAGCATTACATTAAGCCCTTAACTCACTAAATTCCTAAGTTTATCTTGGATAATTTTCATAAAATCTCATGATGTATTATCATGGCTCTTGTCTTTTTGTTTTTCTATTCCTTTTTTTAAAAAAAGAAAAACTAAGACTGACAGAGTTAAATGATTTTCTGAGACCAAAAATATCTACAAGATATGGTGTTTAGATTAGAAAGGACTGACAAATCTATGGTCCATGAACACTGTTCTGTTGCCAAAGAACTGGATTACACCGCTAGTTACTTCTGTGACTGCCTGGTTTGTGACTCTGAGGAAATCACATTACTTTAAATTTACATCTCCTTATTGTGTTGTAGTAAAAGCTGTAATTTCCCCTTGTCTCTAATTTGATCTTTAATTTTCTAGAAAGTTATCCTTAAGAACTTGCAATTAGGGGCATAAAAATCCACCTAACTACTTTGATATATACAGATGACACTTCAGTGAATGTTGGGAAATTATGTTTAAAATTCACTATTAGACTTCATATTTCATTATAAATTCTTGATAGTACAAACCTGGTGCCTACTTAAGTCAGGATACCTATGTCATAAACATAATTTTCTATCATTTTAATAGGATACTATATTTAAAGCTCTCACACAAATTTTTTTATAATCTTTCCAAATAACAGGAAACTCTTTGATTTACAGTGACTAAATTTACATTCAACATATTTACTGATTCAACATGTTTTAAATAATACACAATTCAACACAACGTTTGCCAAATATGGGGAGTGTTTGGTGCCAAAAGACCATACATTAAATATACAATGTGATACAAAATTTCTTGCATGACACATCAAAACACTAGATCTGGAGTTCAGAAATTAATTCAAAACATTGGACAACTATGGTAGCAAGGCAGTAATTTGTTTCAGAGTAGCCATCACATATTAAACCAATCCTATGCATTCCCCAGTCTTCTTATACAATTCGTCTTGATTACTAAATACTAAATACTATTATATACATTAATAGAGCAAGTTTTATATCAAAAATATAAACATATGTGTGTGTATATATATATGTATTTATAAGTATATATGTGTTTGTGTGTGTATTAAGCATATGTATACACATATATTTTCCCATCTGTTTTGATACTTATTAAATCCAGGAACTCAGTGCAGCTCACATTGCCTTTTGATTTTCCAGTACTGTGATAGGAAATGCCTAAACTTAAGTTATTGTGTTTATTCACACTTTGATTCCTCAGAAATTACCATAATATTATGTGAGGGAATAAATGTCTTTCCTCACAGTTGCGTGAGGTTCATGATATGGGGTTATAAATTACTATCTCAGCATATCTGCTAGCTTATAAAACAGAGTCATGTAGATCAGAGTCTCTACAAATTACTCATTGGTAATGTCCTTCAAACAAAGATGTACTTGGAAGAATAAAGTCTGCATACCTGTGTTGAAAAGTTTCAATAAATGTTATTAATAGAATATCAGGGCTACATATTCACATAAAATGCTTCTGTCAAGAGGAATATATTGAGTTCAACAAAATTGGGTGTGATTGAGATTTTCCATTTCCTACTTATGGCCCTGAATTACATTTTACCTGAAAATCATACAAAAAGTCTATATAGATAGCTAACTAACTAGCTAGACAGACTGGGAAACAGACAAAAAGTAGGTACTGACAGACAGACTTAGAAAGGTATAATTAGTCCAAATTCATTTGAGTAATTACTAAAACATTAAACTTGATACTAAATTTTATTTTCCTCACAATATTCTTAAGAATCATTCTCTCAAAGTCAAAAATGATGGATTTAATTTGTTCCTATATTGGCATTAAACTATGCCTGACTTGACCTAATATGCACTATTTAACTGCAAAAATATAAACTATTAATGAATACATTTATTGCTATAATGTATATAGTATTAAATATATATATACATATATGCATATATATATATACATCTGTATATATACATTTGTATATATGCATACTTGTGTGACATGTTACATGTTGTAAGCTTTATAATATATAGACTGTAAATAATGCTAGACAATGTTGGTCTCATTTAATTTTGTACCCTGGAAAATAAATTTTAAAAATGACTCAGTTTCAGATTGTTCTCATTTAGAGAAAACTGTTCAAAATAATTTGTGAGTGTGCTTAATATTTAAAGATAAGTTCTACTTATTTTCTGTAACTCTAAATTCCAAAATGTTAGCTTTTGTTAAAGAGCAATAGTGCACATGAAAAATTCTACTTGGAAAAAATAAAAAGACCAGATGATATTACACTATGTGGCTAAGTGATATAGTGATTGAGTTCACTTAACATCTAAGTAAAAATATTGTTTGAAACTTGGACATATCTGATATCAGTGATAACTGCAGCAGTAGAGATATTATAACACTGGGGATTTTGAACAATCATTGAACTTAAAGACACCTTAAGAAATTGTTTAGTTCCACCTTCCTCAGGAAGATAATATCACTAAAATCTTATTTTCCTTTACCATTTTCATTTAAAATTGTCCTAAGATCAGAGCTCCTGTTGTGGCTCAGTGTGTTAAAAATCCAACAAAGTATCTGTGAGGATGCAAGTTCAATCCCTGGCCTCCCTCAGTTGGTTAAGGATCTGTCGTTGCCCTAAGGTGCAGCTGCTGCTGAAGGTCTGATCTGACCTGATTTGACCCTTAGCCTGGGAACTTCCATATGCCACAGGTGTGGCCATGAGAAGAAAAAAAAAAAAAGTAAAAAATAAAACTAAATTGTCCAAGATCTCCCAGTATTTATTACAAATGTAAAAGTCATTATTACCCATGCCACTATAGATCTTATATTTTTGAATAATTTCAAAAAATATACTTAGAACTTTGGAAGAATCAACCTTAAATATATCTAATGTATTTTACTGATAATATGAAAATTACCCCTAGAACTAAATACACTACCTAGATGGGGAAAATTATGTATTTAGATACTAGCCAATATTTGAGGTCAATTTTCAAGACTGTTCACCCATCATTTCTCGGCAATTTGGCTAAGATCAAGTGAAGATTGTCCACCTATGCCACTAATAAATCTCTGAATTTTTATTCTGCATTTCTTCAAATGCTCAAGATGAATTAAATCAGCATAAATGTGATGTTTTCCCAGATGGTGACTGAAAAATATATATTTTAATTTCTAGGCGACTACATGTTTAACAAGTATGGATAAATAAACGCATATTTCCAAAAAAATGTCAATTCCTTATATTCAGTGGAGTGAAACTAGAGAATTAAAATTGCTGCTTAAAAATTCATTTCGGAAATTACCAGATCTCACACCACAGCTTAGGGGATATGACCAAATATTCTACAGTCTACACACATGCAGTAGACTATGCCATGATGAATACACAGATATTTTACTCTTAAAACTTTGAGTTGGGGAAAAATGATGCCATGTGATCTTACCTTGGGGAATGTCACCCAGATCCATTTGGCATTTGATAGGTAAGGAAGGTAGCTGTGGAAATAATCATCAGCAGCAAAGAAAATAGTGGCTGACAAAAAGATGCATACATCTTTTCGTTTGTCTTAACGTCCAGTGTGGGCAAGATGATATTTTAATAAACCTACCTGAAAGCTAGCTCTAATTTTCCATTATCCAATGTCTATTGCCCTTTTCCAAACACGCCAAGTTTCAGGTTCAGGAGCCTCAAACATTTTAGAGAAGACAACAGAGATCTTCTAGATGATGATTTTCCTGATTTTCATTCTTTTTCCATTTCTTTTTGTATCTCTCACAGACAGCTGGATATAAAATTCACTGTCCAGCTCTAAAAATAAACACAAATTAAGTGCATATAAAACAAACAGAAAGGGTAGTTAGATGATGAGTTTATATCCACACGAATGTCACATTTTAGGAAACTAACCAGCCCTAGAAAAAAAGTTTCACTTTAGAAAGAAACAAACAGAAAATATCATTGGATATTAATTAACTAATTAATTGATTAATTTTTACAGCCACACTTGTGGCATATGGAAGTTACCAAGGTAGGGGATGGCCACAGCCAGAGCAAAACTGGATGTGAGTCAAATCTTTGACTATGCCAGGGCTCATGGCAATGCCAGATCCTTAACCCAGTGTTTGAGGCAAGGAATCAAACTTGCTTCTTCGTGGACACAATGTTGTGTTCTTAACCAGCTGAGCCACAATCGGAATTCTTGGATATTTATTTTTTAAATCTCTGTCAAGAAGTAAAGCAAGCAATACAGAACCCTAGAGCCAGAAAAAGACAATAGTTCAGAATACTTACTATTAGAAAATAAAGGAAAAATTAAAACTATCTGTACACATCTTCCAGAAGGTTAGAAAAACTTGAGACTATTCTATAAAAAGCAAGAAATTAAATAAATGAACAGAAATAAGAAAATAAATTAAACGCAATAAAGGCAAAATAGATTTGCCAACAGAATCAATGATTCTAAAACTTAAGCAACAACTTGCAATGAAGAAAAGATGATTTTGTCCTTTTAGGGGGGGCAGGGGGACTGCACCCAAGGCTTATGGAAGGTCCCAAGCTAGGGGCTGAATCTGAGCTTCAGCTGCTGGCCGGGCCTGTACCACAGCAACAGCAACGCCAGATCCAAGCTGCATCTGTGACCTACACCTTGACACATGGCAAAGCTGGATCCTTAACCAACTTGAGTGAGGCCAGAGATTGAACCTGCATCCTCATGGGTATTAGTCGGGTACATTACCACTGAGCCATAACAGAAGTTGGGAATGGAGGAAAGATTGAGAAGCTTCCAGAGAGAATGTAAATAAGTCCGTTACAAAAAAAAAAAAATGGAAACAGAATATTAGAAGTCTAATGGCATGATTGCCTGCTGACTGACAAAGGACAAGCTCTTCAAATTATGAGGGTGATTATCAGATATCATTTATCATCACATTTGAATCCTCTGCAATAGGATAGTTTTGAACAGAGATCTTAACTTTTATCAATTTCATTTTTTAATAAACCATCTCATTTTGGGTTCTAAGAAGTCAGATAAAATGTGCTATCCAAATCTCAATCTCATTGAGTTTAAAGCGTTCCCTCCTTCCTCAGGTTCCTATCCTCTCTGACTCTCAATTTCTCCCCTTCAGGACTGATCTGGGCTCAGAAATTTGTAGTAGGAAGTGTTGGCACAAATAGTTCCTCTCCTCTTTTATATTCCACATTCTCCCTTCCTCACTAGGTACTCTCTGAGTTCTGAGGAATATGGCTTAGAGGGAACAGGAGGTGAGCAGGAAAGGACACATTTTTATGTGGCTGGTCTTGTTATACTTTGGGCATCCAGGATTAGGGTTAGCGTTGCCACCTAACATCTTAAATTTTCCCCGTGCCTCTTGGGAAGGCCATGAACAGCCTTTCTCAAGGGAAGAGAAACCAAATTTCCTGATTCCACTTAGCAGGCATGTCTCTTCTAGAGTGTCTCACAAAATACCTCATGCATGATGGACTTCTGTGGTGTCCATTTTGCCCTTGCGGAAAAAAAAAAAAAAATTTGCATTTTTGCAAAACCAGAAACGGAAAATACAAGGTGCATCTATCTCAGCACTCGCCTTTTTTTTAAATCCGGACATAGCAGACAGCCCACCTGGTGTGATGAAGTCTTCAGAGTTTTTATTCTCAAAGAAATTCACATTTCATTGATCATCTCTATTTAATCCTTTTGCAAACTCATTTATTTATTTATTTATTTATTTATTTATTTATTTATTTATTTTTAGAGCCACACCCATGGCAGATGGAGGTTCCTAGGCTAGGGGTCGAATCAGAACTGTAGCTGCTGGCCTATGCCACAGCCACAGCAACTCCAGATCCAAGCCATGTCTGCTACCTACACCGCAGCTCAGGGCAAAGCCAGACCCTTAACCCACTGGGCAAGGTTAGGGATTGAAACTGAGTCCTCATGGATACTAGTCAGATTCATTTCCGCTTAGCCACAATGGAAACTCCCAAACTCTTATATTTAAAGCAAAATTGGTGATAGGCTGTAAGGGTTGCCAAACCTGTTTTGAGCTACTGTTTTATACATCTAACAAAAATGCTATAGCACTGTTCATTTTGTTTTGTATTTGTTTTTGTTTTGGCTTTTTAGGGCTGCACACGTGGCATGTGGAAGTTCCCAGGCTAGGGGTTGAATTAGGAGCTATAGCTGCTGGCCTATGTCATAGCCACAGCAATGCAGGATACAAGCTGTGTCCGCGACCTACACCACAGCTCACAGCAACACCAGATCCTTAACCCACTGAGTGTGGCCAAGGATCAAACCTGAGTCCTCATGGATGATAGTCGGGTTCATTACCTCTGAGCATTGAGCCATACCTGAACTACAATAGTGCTATTCTTTAGGACTTTCTGTTTTCATGTTTGCACCTCAGTTGAAATATAAAAGTAGGGAAAACAAATTTTAGAATTTTATTTGTAATCGAGTGTTGGTTAATTTAGAGATAAACAGTTTATTTTCCATTGGTTTAATTATAAATTGTTTTAACCTTTGTGAAATCCACTTTGGCAATGTGTATAAAAACACGAAGTTAATAAAAACACAAAGTTAAAAATTCCAGAAAAATGTGTTTGTATTTAGAAATGCTCATTACAAATGATTTGAAGTTAAAAAAATGAAACGTTGAGTTTTCAATAATAGAGTGGATGATTCTGGTATGAAATATTAAAAAACACAATACTATGCCACTATTCAAAATAATGATATTTATTAAAACGGATAAGTGTCCATGCATGCAGTGTTATAAAATCAGTAAGTAATCCAATAGATGTAATTGTGATTCTATGTACATTTTAAAATATACTTGTATTTATTCATTTGCATATCTATTCATATAGAAATAACTGAAAGGATATTTACTGAAGAATAATGATGGTGAAATTAAGTTTTCTGATTATTTCCTTTTTATATTTCCATGCATTTTCCATTTCTTTTTGTAAGGATATGCTTTTCTAAAAAATAAATGGCACATTGAAATTTTATTAAAAACTATTGTACCTAAAAACCAGTTGATATGCTTATATACACCCTTTATAACTAATACTAATAATGATTATAATATTAGTTATTATTAATAACCTGATACTACTGGTTCACTTTTCATATCATCTTTACAAGTTAATTAATGTGAGTGCAGCAAGTATAAGTATCTATTCCTTAAGGAGTTCGCCACATGGCACCATTAGTTTGACCCTTTATTCTCTGCCCTTTTTTCATCATTTGAACTAAAATTCATAGCAACCAGGATATTTTTATTGTAAAGGGGATGTCAAGTAGGGACTCTGCATGTGGCCATGAAGTTTCTACACTGCACAACTGAGGATGATACTATTCACAAAGATTATAATCTGGATGGGGTACTTGAGATTTGTGCAGTATGGCAGCTCTGCTGCCAAGGGGCATTTCTGAGAATTGTCCGATTATAATACATGCTAGAAATCACTAAGATAATTATAACCATAGACGTAGGCTCCCTTGCTATATTTAAATGCGAAACTGTCCAACAGCTCCAAAAGAGAATATGATTCAATTCTCATGGTGGACTTCCATACCTTTGTGCTTAAGGTGCCAAATTCAAGAATAATGATTGCCCCTTGCAAGGAAAAATAAAAATAAAAAGGGGTGGAATCATTCCTTCATAACTGCTGTCAGGTTATGTTTGATTCTGTCCCTGATTTCTAGCTGAGGCAAAAAAACAAACAAATTCCATGAAAACAAATTTATGGTTACCAAAAGTGACAGGTGGGGGCGTGGACTGGGGGTCTGGGATTAGCATATGCACATTGAGGTATATGGAACGACTCGCCAATGGGGACTTGCTGTTTAGCACAGGGAACTCTACCGAATAGTTTGTGATAATCTATGTGGGAAAAGAATCTGGAAGAGTTTGGATGTGTTTACATGTTTAACTGAATCATTGTGTTGTACAGCAGAAATTATCACAACTCTGTAAATCAACTATATTTCAATAAAAATTTAAAAATAGAAAAAAAGCAAAAACAATAACAGCAAAAGCCAAAAAAAATCCAAAAGGACAGTATGTCCACCATAGTTGTTCTACGGTGGCCATAGCGACCAGAGATTAAGGATCCCAGCATGGTTCTCGGGATCATTCTTCCTCTCTTCACGGGGACTGAAGGTGATTTTTATTCTCTAGGAATTTCTAAAAATGAGAAAAAAGATTCAAATTTCTTTGTCATAGAAACAGATTACATCACAAATTCATCACATAAAATTAATTAGGTGCTAATGTGTGTACGTGGTTAACCCCAGTGTCCTAAATTGTTGATTTTCCCTGCAAGGCCCTGTGTACTCTGACACTTCCCTGATCAGAAGACCCAGATGCCATGGGCTCTGCTCTGCTGTGCTGCCCGCTGGTCATCATAGCTCTAGTTTTCTAGGATGCAGAGAATAAAGGTACATGTGATGCTGAGATTTTTTTGGATTAAGGTATAAACAGGACAGATTTGTTGACCCTATCATGCCAAATTAGCAGTGTCTCAGATGACCCGTTATGCTCAGTTTTTAGACTGAGATTCAGAAAGCCCCGTTTTGTGCCTATGAAAGGGATCATGGTTTAAGACTGAGGTAGACAGCTTCTGTACAGATTTGGGCTTCGCTATTACTAACATATGTAAATGGGTGAGCTATCCAAGCACCCTAAGCCTCAGATTTCTCATCTGTTAGGTGCCAGCAAGAATAATAATAACAGCGACCCACATTCTTGAGCATTTACCCTGCACAGCTCCAACCTAAGCACTTTAAATTTATCTCACATAGTAATTATAAGTGATGCTACTCTCCCTGTTTTACAGATGAGTGTATTTAGATAGTTATTTGTTATTCTCTCAAAGCTCAAAATAAATAAATATGAAGTCAGAATATATTTCCAACTATGAACAAATAGAGTTACTTTATTTTTTACTCTCTTGTCTGTGAGCTCACATAAGATTCTTGGTTAAAATGGGAAAAAATTCACACATTTTCAAGAACATCAGGATATGTTTATTATAGATGTAGACAAACCATAGTGGTATTAGCAGTATCTGTGAGTTTTCACCAACAAAAACCATGTGCACGTCAAAATATAACATACATTTAGAACTTCATCAAAATTACAGTAGTTATGAAACCCCTCTTAGAAGTCTCAAAGTTCCCCAACTGTATTAGTTCTATCAGGCTACCATAACTACTATAAACTAGCTATAGACAGAATGGCTTCAACAACAGAAATTTATTTTTCTCATGATTCTTGAGGCTGAGAAGTCTAAGACCAAGGGACTGGCAAAATATTTCATTCTGTGATTTGTTGGCATGTGTACAAAAAGGGAACTCTCTCTTCTTCTCTGCATTAGGCTACGCATCCTGTATCTGACTGGATTCTTTCAATTGCATTTAACATTAATTGGCACCTTGGAAGCCCCTCTCCAAGTGCACTGGGTCGAGGAATTCCTCATATGATTTTGGGGGGATAAAACTTAGTCCACTGCAAAAATTATATTTTAACAAAAGCATCCTGGGACATTTTCCAATCAGTGCCTGGAACTTTTTGTCAATTTTTACTGTGAAAATTTACTCCCTCTGATTCCAACATAGCTTCCCTGTGAGCAGAATCATTTCTCATAGCTGAAAAGAAAGCAGAAAGCGGCATCCCTTATCAAGGTAATAGGGGCTAAAATATGGGGTGAAAAATTCAGAAAGGGTTTGAGATTTGAGGGAATTGTATACCGCACCCATGATTTCAATTAGAGATGGACCGATAGGATAAGTCAGGTGACACAAAATAATTGTGTCACCTTGTGGTGAACTCTACACCTTTTGGAGATGTGGCAGTGACCCTCAGTACATGTGAGCTTGGTAGGAAGAAGCTCTTTACAAATGAAAAATGACTTTGTCTGGTGACTTTGAACACAGGTCATAAATGATGCATTGGAGATTTTTGAAAAAATGAAGTGAGAATTTGCTCTTGGAGCAGATAAAAATCCCTTTCTTCGGATAAGCTGTAACTTAACCTGCTTTTCTGAAGTAACGGTTGCCTTTCACGCCTCCAGGGATTTAAAAGTTTTTACATGGAAAGCCAGGGAAGTGAACACACACAGAAGCTAACATAAAATGTAAGATTAACTACATGGGTGAGCTGAAATCAGGATGAATTTTTACCTACATTCTCCCTATATTATATTTCTTATTAAATATGATATTTATTATGTTTATGAGTCATAATACTTAGTGTAAGAAATTTTGGTTGTGGATTACTAAAAATAGATATTTTAGGTGAAGTAGGTACAAACTATATTCCACCATAGCTTATTTTTCTTATAACCTTAGTGAACAATTTTGAACAACTTGAACTCAGAGCACAACAGTCCACTTCCCCTCACAGTCCAATTACCACCATCATTACGACTTTGAAACTCAGTAGATGATAAAGTTTATGAAAACACTAAGCTGACTAGAAGCTCTGTTTTATGAAGGAAAGTCATATTTTTGAACAAATTAAGATTTAACCCTTTTTTAAAAAAATACTTTTAGAAAGGTCTTCTATTTGATATATTCTGAAACGAGCAATTAGATATTCTAAAAAGGAAAAAAAAAGGAAAACTCAAGGGGAAACAAGACTCTAAAATGTAATAAATGCAAACAAACAAAAAAAGCAAAAAATAATTCCTACAAAAATGGCTTTTTTTTTTGTCTTTTTGCCTTATTTGGGCCGCACCCGTGGCATATGGAGGTTCCCAGGCTAGGGGTCTAAAAGGAGCTGTAGTTGCCGGCCTACACCACAGCCACAGCAACGCGGGATCCCAGCCGCGTCTGCAACCTACACCACAGCTCACGGCAACGCCGGATCCTTAACCCACAGAGCAAGGCCAGGGAATCAACCACGCAACCTTATGGTTCCTAGTCGGATTCGTTAACCACTGAGCCAGGACGGGAACTCCTAAACGGCTTTTAACTTTGTAACTTAGAATAGAAGCTAGAGAAAGAAAGGACCAGGCATGCCTCTTGGTGGCCACAATAAAAAGAAACCAAAGAAACACTGAAATGGTGACAGATCTAAATATTCTAAATAGTGAGATTGGGAAAGTGAGCAATTTTCAATGTTACAATAATAAGAAAGATGATGAGGATCCAAATTAAGCCTATAGCGAGAAAAGGATGGTTTGTGGATCTGTAAGGAAACTTGGATTCAGTAAAATATTGAGACAGTCTCATATAAGATATGGGAAATTAAAAGATAGGCCATGATGACTGAGAAATTTATACTGGCTGGTTATATAACAGAATGGGAAGAGAAGGCGTATTATAGTACATAAAATACTTTGAACAGGGTAAGATGAGATTCGAGATGGCACAGTCACTGAAGGGAGGAGGAAGAACATGGCATATTCCCTGAGGGAAAATGTCTGAGAAATTTATTGAGTTAGGCATCTAAGTATACTTACAGCTGAGGACAGAAAACCCAAAGGGGAGACAAGAAGGACAATGATAAATATAATCCAGGCCTGTGTTTAATTTTGGTCTCTTAGAATGGAACCGACTGTGTGTAATAATTCTACTCAGGTAGGTGAAGATTGGGAGGATCTGTTCTAATAGAATTTTCTTCCAACCCAGAAAAGATTAACTTCCTGTGTCACTCTGTGAGGAATCCTGCTTGAAGGAGGATTATATTCAGAGAGCAAAAATCCAAGTTTGAAATAAAGTGAAAGTAAATAACAGAAACATGTCATTAAGGAAGCTTAATGGTTGTACAGATATCAGAAAAATAAATGGGCACACTTGCAGGCTAAGAATGTTAAAATTGAGCAGATTCTATTTGAAGAAAGTAGGGTATTGATCCTCATTGGATAACTAGGGCAGTAGAATTTGATGGAAGCTTTTTTTATATTTGTATTTTACTTATTTTACTTTTTTCTGCAGTGGTGAACATATTCTGAACAACAATAATTGATAACTGTTATAGCAGACTTCATTAATATTTTTCTTAATATTAGTATGATACACCACCTTTTGAATCTTAAATATACTTTTTCCTATCAGTATGAAATATGTATTTATCACTCACCTATATAAGTTTATGCTTAATATTTTAGGAGAATTTATTAAGTGTGGGCAATAGATTTTATTGAAAGTCTTTTTAACATCTTTCAAAATCATTAGTTCTACTGATATCCTATAATATATTTATATTTACACCAAAATTTATCACCCTTCAGGACTTAAGCTAAAAAAATAATATTTAAGAATTGTCAATACTGACTTTAAGGGATTTTTCTACTTTTACATATATTTTATTTAGGAAATTAGCACATGCATTCACAAAGAACAAATATTCTAAAATCAAATGCTATAGAACTTTGTTCTTAAAGATACTTTTCTAAAAGTTTATGTAATTAAATAGATATTAAAAATGCTTATCAAATATCTTTTAGAATATACTGTATATACATTCACATATTAAATCCTTCAAAAGTCTTGATTTTAATCCTCCATCGAATAATTCACTTATTTTGCTTGTTTTTTAATTATATTTCTGATATTTGCCTAACTTCTTGATTTAACACTTTTTCTCTTAGTTATATATTTGATAAGCAAAAATTTTGCCCCCATGACTTTTGCCCCCTAGTGTCATAACTGAGAATATGTCACACTATGTGGCAAAAGGGGCTCTGTAGATTTAAATTTACTTAAGTGTTGATCTTTTTTTTTTTTTTTCCTTCATTTTTAGCTGCCCCACAGTATATGGAGTTCCTGGGCCAGGGATCATATCCTAGCTTACCTAGGCTGAATGCTTAACCCAGTAGTGATGCCAGGCAGGAATCCAACCTGCACTGAGCCAGACCGGGAATCAAATCTGTGTCCGAGTGCACCCAAAATGCCGTGGTTCCCATTACGCCAAAGTGGGAACTCCAAGAGTTGATCTTGATATGGGTAGAATTCCTGGATTATTCAGACAGGCTCAATGTATTTACAGGAACTTTTAGAAGCAGAGCTTTCTCTTGGCTCTGAGGAGAGAGGATATTAAAGAGATGTGGAAAAGTACCCATGCATTGTTATGGTTGTGACAAGTTAAGGGATTCTGGGATGGGATGGGCGGCTCTCCAGGAACTAAGAATGACCCTTGGCCAGTTGTTAGTTCCATGGCCCAAAGAAAGAATGAAATCAATCCTACAATTATGTGGAATTGAATTCTACCAAAAACCCAGAAAAACCTACATGTGGATTTTACCCTCAAGCACATAAGAGTTCAAGTTGGCCTGCATTTTGATTCCAACCCAATCTTGTGAGACCTTAAGCAGAGTGTTATTTGAGCCCATCTTGACCTCCCATAATTGTAACTGTGAAATAATAAAAGGGTATTCTTTTAAATTGTTACGTTTGTGGTGATTTGTTAGGACAGCAGTAGAAAGCATATAGTATACAGTATACTTTCATTGAAATAAATAGTAGAGAAGTGTATTTTAAATTAAATAGTGCAATAACCTTAAACTGTAAAATGACTCTAGAAAGCTTTTCTTCTTGAATGACTCTAGATTTTACTTTAAAAATGAAGAAAGTCTTGGACCTAAATCCACACATAAAATTTAGTAGGAATTTTAGTGTAACACATTTGTGTTATGTTTATCTGTATTTGCACTAACTGATATTCTCATGGTAAGTGAGAAAAATACCTCAACCTCAAGGGAATTTCATATTTCCTACAAATGATTAGTTAGTATACAATGATAATTGTGGCATCGTTCTCTGGAGGATACAAATCATGTTTGTGGAAAATATTTTGATTTTTTTTTTTTGTTATTTTACTAGTTACCCGAGTGTATTTCCTCCAAGGAAAGTCCATGAAATATTCTTCAAAGATTTCTGTCATTTATCTATTCCTTTACTACAACCAAAATACTCAGAAGTCATAAAAAAATAAAACAGTAAATAAAAGGATTTGTATGAATTATCTTGAAAATGATATTTCCCAGTGTTAAATTTACCAGATGCTTTATTTTGTGTGTGAAAGTAGCCATAATACTGTTACTGAAAAATTAACAAACTATGAAATTAGCCCAGAATCAAAGGAGGAATTCTGGCAGCTGCCAGAGATGCTGTTCAAGGTAGAAGAGAAGGAGACAGAGACCAAGATAGAGACAGAAAGAGACAGAGACATGAAGGCAAAACTCATTTTGACCTTTCTACTGCTCTGTAATTTGGAAAGCACTGGCTGACTTCAGCTGCAAGGCTGCTGACAGGATAACCTGAGAACTGCAACCATTAGGAATCCGCCAGCTTGTGATACCAAGCAAGCCAGGCAAAGGCAAGACATGGATTCAGGAGAAAACAGGCCAAGCTCTGAACACATGACCAACCAGCTTTTGGCCAATTGCTTTCAGAAAATCAGATAATTCACTTTTTAAAGAAAGTATAGCCTATAAAATAATAATATAGATATATTTTTCCTGAACAGTAGTATCTACATAATGTGATCGATACAGTTTTATAGTTTTTGAAACCTACTTTAATGTATAATCCTTTGAATTATTATTTAATTATTAAAGTTATACATTATCATAGAATTTTAGCAATAGTGTTTTGAAGATCATCCAATTCTTCGTAAATAGTTGGGACATTTGAAACCAGTATAATGTAAGTGACTTATCAGACTCATCTTTTTTTAATTTAATTTTTTAAATTAAAGTATAGCTGATTTACAATCTGTGCCACTTCTGCCTTACAGTAATGTGACCGACAGACTCAAATTTTTATTTGTAGTCATGTATTGTGTGTATAATACTGCTATTCCCTTTTAAAAGTTCTGAGAAAATACAAGTTTATTTTAATTTACATTGCTTATGATACACGTCTTGTAAGTGGGATTAAAACAATCCCCATACAAAGTGTACAATCAGATGCAAGTTAAGAGAATCGTAACTATGAGCTAAAATCTACACAGTACTTATAACATATGTCAATGGAACATCTACAAATAACAGTTTTGTGTTTTAAAGGGCTTGTTTCAAAAAAATAAATAAATGGCTTGTCTCTGATGGCCTTACTAACCCATTCTCGTGGCAGCAATCTGTGTACAAAATTTTTACCATCATTTTTTTCCTATGGATAATGTTTTCTATAGCCGCTAAGATAAGATAAAAATCATTACATTTGTAACATTTAATTGGGCAGGGGGCACACTCACAGCATGCGGAAGTTGCCTGGATCAGGGATCAAACCCATGTTATAGCAGTGACCAGAGCCCCTGCAATGACAACACCAGATCCTTAACGCACTGCACCACAAGGGGACTCCTCGATTTGTAACTTTTAGTTCACTTACTTGCAAGCAATAGAAATCTTATCTGATTGAAAGAGTAAAAGCAATTTTACTCATAAAAGAGTACTTTACAGATTAAAAAATTTGAAGGAAGCCTGAAAAACAAATTTTGGAAGATAGGAATCACAGAAAGGAAGTTACAGCGCCAGAGTCATAGCCAAACTAGGCTGCACATTAGGGTGGTGACAACACTGCTGACTGAAGCTGCAGCTGAGCCCTGAAAACTACAGCTTGCATTGGGACTTTCAGCTCTGAACTGCCAATTTGCCAACAGTGCTAGGCCAAAAAAGGAAAAAAAAAGTGAAAGAAAGAAAGAGAGCATGACGCTACTACTCCATCCAAAAAGGAATCACTGTTAGCTCTGCTTATTTGCATCACTTGATCATGACTTGAAGCTGGCAGCTGGTGTGTTTCATTGGCTAAGCCTAGTTTAGCAGCTACTGGGTATAGATTGCTCAGCATCAACCCTAAACTGCTTTCTGGCAGGACTTTTGAATTGTAGAGACCTGAAAATAAAAACTGCATTTTTGATCTCTCCTTTGCAGAAAGGCTACAGAATTGAATCCTGATAATTAGTCTAATTCTGGTAGACTTAGATTCAGAGTTGAGTTACAGAAGATGTGCAGAGTCCTCATTGCTGGTACAGATCCTGTAGTAGTGGTGTGGTTCTGAAGGATGGCAACTTGACTCAAGAGTCCCCTGAAGTGAGAGGCAGAAGCTCTCTTCTATCTTCACATTTATGATGTGATTTTTGTGAGTTATTTCTAGAAGCTCAGCTTTGAGTCTTCTTTTTCAATGTTCCTAATGATGCTTTGAATATACATGCCTCAAAACATTTCCTCAAGCTTAAAACTGCTATATATAGTCGTTTTGCCTATAAACTAAGAATGCCTGTAACATAATTAGAATTTGGAAGTAGTTCCCTGCCTGTAACAGACTTCAAAAAACAGGCTTTACAATATATTATTTTTTTATTATTATTTTTCCTGAGTTGTGGAAAATCCGGGACTGTGAGAACCCATGAGTTCTAGAAAAAAGTACCCTGAAAGTCCAGGACACTCAGTGACAAAACAGTTAAATTGACTCTTGTGGTTTCTTGCATAAATTATGCTGAAGATAAGCTTTACTGGATAAAGTGGCTAATATAACGAAGTACAAGAAATGTAAGATCTATGGACTGGTCTAGAGAATTGAAAGCAAAGATGTTAGACTGAAAGTGTTAATCGTCAGGTCAATTCAGAGTCAGAAAATCATAGCCATTCTAATGCTGCCCTAAATTATTATGTTAACCTTGTTACTGCAGAATATGCATACCTGAAATTCTGGTACAGCTTGAGTTCATGTGATGTGATGAAGTGGGGTTTGGGACGGCTTAATACTGCATCAATTTTACTGTGATAGAACTAAAATTCCCAGAATCCCCTTTATTACATGCTTGTAGAATAGAGTTGATCAAAACAGATATTTGCAAAGCAGAACTAATAGTAGCTACTACTATCTGAAGGTCATTGATGGATAGAGATAATGAGAGATAGATATGGAAATGCTACCAGATTCCAGCTAGTCATTTTTCTCTCTCTGGATACAGACAGATGCAGAAATTCCAGTGGATTGAATTTTGTCCTCACTCTTCAACACTCTATGTATAATTATTCTCCTTTACCATGGTCCCTGCTGATCAAGAGTAACTCCACTGTGAGACTCGGGACAGCAGACTTCTCCACACACAAGTCCATTTTTTCTCCTTCAGAGTCCCTCTCTGACATACCTGGCAACAGAAGGGCTGATGATTAAATATCCCTTCATCCTTTATCTTCCCTTGTAGACTTTACTTCCCCAGCATCTTCCACATTAGTGAAAGATATTGTTTCTATAAAGAAATCTAACTCTGTAATATTCATACTGATTTTGACTCCTTGATTGGAACTTCACTGATGTATCTTGCAAGAAAATGTCAACTTCGTTAGACCTCATCAAAACAAACTCTTACTACCAATCCAGATCCTAATATTGATATAAAGTCAGTGCCAGAGGAAAAAAAAATCAAAAAACTTCAAATTTTCCATTTGTGTTGGAAAAAATCTAGGGACTATGTATAAAAGTAGAATCTGTGAATATTGCTCAAAATGTATAGGAACAGAATGTTAAATCAGGTCGGATTCATAAATAGGGGTGCCCTTAATGAAGAATTTCAATGTATTGTGCTAGCTTGATTAATGGAGAATGGTTCAAATTGTTTACTTAGTTGGTTAATTAAATCATAAACTCAGCCATGGTCTACTTGGAACTGAGAGAGAGTGGAAGAGATTCATTAAATCATTCATTAATTATGTCCATTACACAGGTCAAAAGAATAACCCTTAGTAATGACATTAGTAAATACTTTGAGTAGTTTCAATATCCTTGAAAAGCACCTTAGCAACTTTCAGAACCATAGGAGCCTAAGGATATATAATGACTAAATGCAATGTGGTATCTTTGATAGCATCCTGGAGCAGAGAAAAAAAAAAAAAGTAGGTAAAACTAAAGAAATATAAAGTATGGACTTTGGTTAAAAATAATGCATCAGTCTTGTTTCATTAATTGTGAAAAATGTACAATTACATTATACTATAATAATAACAGGAAAACATGTGTAGTTTATGAGGACTCTCCTCCCCATTTTTTCTGTAAATATAAAATTATCCCAAACTAAAAATTTTATTGAACAAAAGAAGTATTTTTTCTGAAGTCCTAAAATAAATATGGAAGCTACTGCTATTAAAAAGAAACTCCGATTTTAATGAGATCCTAGCTTGCAGAGGCAAAGTTGTAGCCCTTAGTCAAGGAGTAATGGCCATTGTCACAGATGGGACCAATGTGATAAGAATGTTTTTACTTGGAGGAATCTTCGAAGATGGTAAATTGCTCATTTTTTAATTTTTAAATGTCCAAAAACCACAAACAGCACAGATATACCAAAAAAAAACCCCTCTAATTTTGGTCAACAGAAAATAATCTTTAGCCAGCAAGATAGTTTTGGTGCCTCATTAGCATTCCCATGCTTGAATCAGTTAATAAACCTAGAGCTTCTTGACTGAGTCCTTTGATCTTCCACAAGATCCTCCATTGGCAAAGCTTCTTAACATGTCAACAAGTACTTGTCAACAGGTTCAGTGATTACTGGATGCTGACTTTAGAAAATGTTATTCCCTGGGTCACAGAGTGGGGACTTACAGAGTTTAAGTGGTAAATAGAATTCTGCCTGTGTTCACCCACAATGAGGTGATGAGTCCATGACCCCACTGTGTATTGGTAGCAGACACAGAGAGCTGCATAAAATCAAACATGTGAACCATGCTTGCAACAACTGACCCTATCACCATCACTACTGCTTTCCCAGTTTGCCAGTTGCATAAACCAATGTGAATACCAAAATGACATGATAACCACTATGGAGGGAAAAGGTAGTGTACAGCCAATCACTTTATTGTATTTTGATTTTACTTAATGTCTTCTATCATGGAGGAAACAATACTTCCTTTACCTTAGAACAGGTAACTTATTCTGGGTATTGATGTTCATTTCCTTCTTGCTAAGCTTTACTTTCAGGGCTAAACATAGATTATTGAAAAACCTCCTTCTAAGACATATCATTTCTCATAGCATTGCAGTTCTGAGCAAGTAAACCCCATCACTGACAAACTGTTGATTACATAGAAAGACATAATAACTTATGTAGGACTCAATTATGATACCAGTCAGGTGACAAAACTTATGAGCATGAATATAGCATGAGATTATATTCTAAATTAGTGAACAGACTATAAATATTGTTTCTCTGTAGTCAGGAGGATCAATAGGTGGAAGTGGGATAGATGCCACTGATCATTATGTGTAATTACCTATTTCTCAACTTTTTGATTACAGAACTTGCAACAAGAGAGCGTGAGAAGACTTACCTTGAAAGGGAATTTGAGACTAGTGTTTGACAATATGGGATTGACCAAACTTTGGACTGATAGATTGGAGAGTAAAATAAAGTGTTGATTGGGATGATTAAAATTTATCAAGAGAAAATAAGGTTGCTACTGCATAATGGGGAGAGGGAAGAGAATATTTCCAACCCTGTGAACTCTCTTGGGGTGTCTCCCAGCATTTTAGCATGTTTCACACTAAACAAGAATACAAAGTATGAATAATCTGATACAGGTAGGAATAAGAGGTGTGAAACACAATTCAGGAAAGATTTGGGTCAGTTTTTAGAGAAGGTGCAACTTTAGAAATATTGTTAAAACAAAGAAACATTTAGGGTTATAATATCTTCATTATTGTGTTCAAGTCATTATTGTATGTAAGTATAACTTTTAAAAGTGAGTAATAACATGTACAGTTTATTATGTAGTTTATTAATAGAGCTATTTTAAAAAGAAATAGATAATTTCACAGTTCTATAGCTATTAAGGAAACTGGATTATTTAAAGACATTCCTACAAATAAAATTCCATATCCAGATGTTTACTGATAAATTTAGCAAAATAAAAAAAAATTGAATATAATTCCACATAAATTTTTCTATACAATTAAAAGGAAGAAATAGTTTCCCTCTTAATGAGATCGATATTACCCTTATAAAAGCAAAAGGATGACACAATGACAGTGCATGAACACATATGCAAAAATATTAATACAATTTTTGAAAATCATACTCAACTATATGTAAATACATCAAGTCCAAAAGGGATTTTATCCCAGGATTTCAGAGTTAATTTGGCATTTAAAAATCAATGTACTTTATCATATTAACAGACTAAAAAAGGAAAATATTTACCTACATAGATGCAGAAAAAACATTTGAGAAAATCTAACATTAATTAGTAGTGAAATTTACCAACAAATAGGACTATTGATCAACCTATTAAGATTCCTGTCCCTACACTTAGTGATGAAAGAGCTAATATCTCTCCCTAAACTCATGGACAAGGCAAGGTGTTAGCTCTTGCCACTTTTAGTCACTATTGCAATGAAGATCTAGCCAGTGCAAGTAAGGTAAAAAAAAATCATCGTTTCCTAAGAAATAATTAAACCCTCTCTGTTTGCACTGTAATGTCCTCAAGCGACCTGGTAATCGAAGTAATACTATGGGATAATACAAAATGTCTAATTGAAATAATAACTTAGATAAGTAAGTTTGCAGAATGAGACCAATAGACAAAAATCAATTGTGTGTACATGTACGCTTGTGTGTATGTGTATATGAATGAAAATATTTGATGCTAAAACTTAAAAATCACGGTTTAAAAATGCAAATACAGGAGGTCTTGCTTTTGCACAGAGAGTTAAAAATCAGACTGCAGAAGCTCGGGTCCTTGTTGAGACACTGGTTCAATCCCTAGTCTGAGGCAGTGGGTCAAAGCAATAGCTGCAGTGTAGGTCTCAGCTGTGACTTGGATTATCTTCCTGGCCTGGGAACTTCCCTATGCTGCATGTGTAGCCATTAAAAAAAATGTGAAAACATTATTTCCTTTGTTCTACACTCCAATCTCCATATAACTCATATTATAAAGAGAACAAATATGTTAATAAAGTTTAAATAACAGAAGACAGGAGGTTTTGCATTGTCAGAGAAATAAACAGAATATAAGAAAGGGGAGAAGACTTGAATGAGCTGTGTGATGATGCATTAGAGTCAGTCATATCTGTACAAATTCATATTGATTTTATTATACATGCATACAGAAATATAGGGAAATACTTGAGTTGTATGTACAAGTACATTATTATAGATAGATGATAGATAGATAGATAGATAGATAGATAGATAGATAGATAGGGATTCATAGGCATCTTATGAAAAAAACTAGAGACAGCAACCTCTTTAAGGCAGCAGGAATGCCAGCACACAGACAGATAAGATAGACAGACAGATGGATAGATAGATAGATAGATAGATAGATAGGGATTCATAGGTGTATCTTCTGAAAAAAAACTAGAGACAGCAGTCTCTTTAAGTCTAGCAGGAATGCCAGCACATGGCTCATTGATATTAAATAAAGTTTGTTCTCCAATAAAAGGAAATGCGCCCCTTAAATAAATGGGTAACTTAAGGAATGAGGCAGGGAAATCACAAAATGGACCCACAGCATCTTGCAATAACATAAGGAAAAAGAAAAATATTAGGGCATGAGGCATTTCACAAGGACATAGGAGCCAAATATGGTAAGTTCTCAATGGCCAAATCTTGACAAAATAAATGGCAATTATATTGCCTTATAATCCAAGGAAATTAAGTATTGGTAAGTATCTATAATGATAAAAATAGAGAATTAAATAATCTAACAGATGAATAAATGGTAAAAAGGCAAAGAAAAATCAAACGCCACATAGAACCAAGCATTTGTGTAAACCAAACACCCACACACACTATAATCATGAATGTTTATACTTGAGCATTGTATATATGTGTATGTGTACATATTTAATATATATCTCTATTATATATTTTACACATAGTCATATGTACATTATATATGCACACTATAAATATATATACAAATGCTTATATATGTTATATATATATATAAATTCACAAACATCAGTCTTTGGTTTAGCTGTTACTATTGCTTATTATTGCTTAGAGATAGCTATTACGGACTAGGGAGAAAGGGGAAGAATAAAATGAGTGCACCCTTAAGAACACTATGTTAATAATGTGTGATGAATTAATATGTATGTGTCAAAAACTGTGATAAAATTCAAAATTAAGAAGTAAATGGATATAAGTAAAACATAGTCCCTTATCAGTTAAGAAGTTTTTCCTTTTTTTTTTTTTTGGTCTGCACCTGCAACATATGGATGTTCCCCCAGCTAGTGAATGGGTCTAAGCTACAGCTGCTGGCCTATACCACAACCACCTTAAATCAATAAGAGAGATCAGAGATCAAAATTGCATCCTTATGGATACGAGTCAGGTTCTTAACCCACTGAGCCATGAAAGAAACTCCTTAACAGTTATTTTATCAGCTGTTTTCTATGATGATTAGTATAATTCTATCCTTAATAAAAGGTAAATTGTAATTGTTTCTCCAGAAGTTAAAATCAAAATAAATCTATTCACTCAGAATATAAAATCCTTCTTAGGCAATTAAGAAGATAAGAGGTAAGGGAGAAAGATTCATTAAGGTGCCCATTTTATGCAAAACTCCTAATACATACATATCACTTCTTTGAATTCTACATTATAAGGAGGTAGGCAAAACACTCTCATTTTATGTAAGAGGGTGTGGAGGCTTTGAAAGTTGTATAATTTGACCAAGGCCACACAACTAGCTTGTGAAAAAGCAAACACAGACCCAAGCCACCACAGTGACAACACTGGAATTATTTTTTTTAATCTCACTTTCTTTCCTACTCTGTTATCTTTTTTAATTACTCATTGAATTTTATTACATTTATAGTTGTACAGTGATCAGCATGACCTGATTTTGTAGCATTGCCATCCCAAACTCCCAGCCCATCATCCTCCAAACTGTCTCATTGGAAACCATAAATATTTCAAAGTCTGTGAGTCAGTATCTGTTCTGCAAAGAAGTTCATTGTGTCTTTTTTGGATTCCACATGTAAGTGATAGCATTTGATGTTGGTGTCTCAGCATCTGACTGACTTCACTTAGCATGACAATTTCTAGATCCATCCATGTTGTTACAAATGCTGTTATTTCTTTCCTTTTAATAGCTGAGTAATATTCCATTGTGCATATGTACCACATCTTCCTTATCCACTTTTCTGTCGATGGATATTTAGGTTGTTTCCATGTCTTGGCTATTGTATATAGTGCTGCAATAAACACTAAAGTACCTGTGTCAACAGCACTGGATCTTTAAACCACTATACCACAAAGTAACTCTGAGAAACAGATTTAGGACATGACAGTAGAGAAGGCATTCATTTCCCAGGCAGTAGATCACATCTCTCATTGAATGTGAGTCTAGTGAGAATGGAAGAGTACCTAGAATTGTCTTGATAATATAATACACAGACAGAGAAAGAGTAGTTCAGAGAGGATATTCTGAAGTATCAGAGAGGCAGAAGGAAAATGAGTGACATGGATTCCAAGCGAAAATTCTTGTAAGGAGTGAGAAGTTACTGAGAGTGTCAAAGGCTATAGGGAAGAGTATAAGACGAAAAATGTGCAGTGGATTTAGCCATTAAGTGGGTTGCTCATCAAGGTGATAAATCCACTATTAGCAAATCTAAGGGCAAGTGTAAAAGAGAATGATGGTAGTAGCATTCTTAGTACTCAACCCACAGTAATTGACAGAAAAATATTGAGTATTTGTGAAAGAATAAAAAAAGATGAAATTTCTAATCAAATCTTAGAACACAAGAACTATGGTAAAAACACATTTCTTTCTTTTCTTTTTCTTTTTTCTTTCTTTCTTTTCTTTTATTTTTTGGTGCCTTTTTAGGGCCATACTCTCAGCATGTGGAAGTTCCCAGGCTAGGGGTCAAATTGGAGTTATAGCTGCTGGCCACAGCCACAGCCGTAGCAATGCCAGATCTGAGCCAGGTCTGCAAACTTCACCGCAGCTCCACTCAGGGCAATGCCAGATCTTTAACCCACTGATCAGGGCCAGGGATTGAACTTGTGTCCTTAGGATACTTGTTGTGGTCATTACCCATTACCACTGAGCCACAATGGGAACTGCAAACAATCACATTTCAAATAAAGTATTCCTTAAAAGAAATTTAAGGAACTGGTAAAGAAGGTTTAGACAGTAAGTAATGAACTCACATCCTATTTCCTAAACAAGTTCAACAGGCTAAAAATAGGAAGAGATTTAGAAAGTACTTAAATGTTCTTCTGAGTTAGAGATAAAAATTTACATAGGCTTAGCCGAGAAGCTTAGGAAACTCTAACTGTGCTTCACATTAGTGAAGACAACTATCAAAAATTTATTGTAAGAAACAGTTTTCTATTTCTGGACCAATGTGAATAACTTGCTCATACTACATCAAGAAAGATGAGCGTTATTATCAAGCAGTTAGAAATCCTTGAGGAAACTTTGAAAAAAAAAAATGATCTGACAGCCTTATTAGCTAGAGTGAAGTAGGTACAGTGATTGTAATCATAGCTTGGGATGTTATATTACCAGATTTTAGTTAACATATCCAGAAATTATTAACTAAAGACAGTTAAAAATTTACTTAATTTCCCCAAAACTCTAAATTTTAGTGTCCAGATTAGTAAAATGAGGCCAATAGCTGTACCTATCTCATGAGGTTTTAATGAGGATGACATAAAATATTCCATGTTAAAATACTTACAAATCAGTGCCTGGTGTATGTGGGTTCTTAAAAAGCCTTTGTTCTATTATTATTATTGCTATTGTTTCTTATTAGATGCGTTAAATGACAGATTACAATACAATGATCATACATGTTATTCTCACTGACTCTGGGTCTCCCCAACACGAAGGAGCAAACATTAAACAAGAAGTTTCACAGTTTATCTATTTCAGCCCTGGGCATCGGCCTAAGTAGGAAACAACTGAAGATTAAGAGTTCCATTTCTCAAAGTGCATTTACTTTAAGCAGAAATTTTTATTTTTCAGGGGTGGCTTCCTTGAGCACATTTATTAGAGTAAGAAGCTTCATTTATTCCTCAGATTATTTTTACAGCGACGCATAGTGATTCCATTTTCCTAACAGTATGGAGCCTCATGTATGTCTGAGTCCCCTAGTGATTTAAAGACTGTGGGGCTGAAGAAATTGCCCCTAATCAATGCTTCCATCTTCCCATTGTTTTTAATACATTTAATGGAAAATTGAAAACTGAAGCAAATTTCAATAACATCGAATTATAGGAATATAACTAAAAAAAATCTGTTCTTGTTATGGTAAGGGCATATAAACAGCATACAAAAAGTGTGTAGTTTTACTGTTTTACATAACTTTAAGTATCTTACAGGTGTTCCATTTAATTTCTTTTTTCCCTTACCTCAGGCCAAAGTCATCTTAGTTTTAGCTTGTGTTTTATAACTTTATTTTGGAAATCACTATATATAAATTATTCATAACAAATTCCTATTGCTAGTCTTTCCATAAAGCTATCTGTAATATATTATGAATGCTACGGCTGTTCAAAAACATTTTAAGAGCAGAGATTTTTATAACGTGAGAAGTAGAATCCATTAGATAGATTTTGAAGAACTTACGCAGTGGCAACAACTAGCAGATGATGATTAAGCAGCAGCTATATAATGATAACATATATACATATCATAGCTTTATATTTTTCTGTTCTTGGACTTAACTGCAGAAATTACATTAATAAGCTATATTGATTATAGTTCTTATAATAATTTTGCATTATTGAACAAAATTTTATAACTCAAGAAAATATATTTGAACACTTCGAAGAAATTTTATGGTCATACATTTCGTTACACTTTTCTTGAGTCTGCCAAAAACAACAGGAGAATCTTAGAGTCACGCTAAGACTCTTAAAAGATATTTAGTTATAAAGACCTGCATGTGGTACTAAACAGAAAAGCAGTTTCAACATGCTAATCACAAATGTCTCTTTCATGCACGTAAACATTTCTTTCATACTGTTAAATTCTTCATGAGATTATTATTAGTATTCCTTTTTTTTTTTAGGGCTGCACCCTCAGAATATGTAGGTTCCCAGGCTAGGAGTCCAATCAGAGCTACAGCTGCTGGCCTACACCACAGCCACAGGGGCATGGGATCCAAGTTTCGTCTGTGACCTACACCATAGTTCATAGCAATGCCAGGTCCTTAGCCCACTGAGTGAGGCCAGGGATCAAACCTGCATCCTCATGGATACTAGTCAGCTTTGTTTCTACTGAGCCACAATGGGAACTCGGAGATTATTTTTTCCTTAACTTGAATGAGTATGTAATATACATTCTTAAATCTACCTGTATCATTCATATATTAGACTACAAATATATTTCCTTGGAGCAGTTACTATTGCCATTACAAGATACTTTTGAACATGGATGCTGTTTTGCAAAATTTGTCATTTTATTTATTTTTCAAAAGTACATACCAATGATACATTTCAGTATTTAGGATCTGCTATGAAATACCCATCCTTTTTCTAGTCATCTGTAGAGCCAGAAGATATCTACAATCTTTATCTTAAAGACTTTGGAATCTGGCTCACTATAGATCTCTCTACTCTATGGTTTTTCAACAGCTTGAACTTCAAAATCTTCTCTCCCAAAGAGCTTGTCCCCTAACCTACATCAGCTACCCATTTCAATCATCTTAGCCCATGCCAATAAATTAAGAATTGCAAAGAGCCCTATGCCATTTCATCATCTCTTTACCTTCCACCACCTCTATTAACTACTACAATTTTTAATATCCATCAGATCTACTGTGAGCACCACCTGCCCCTGTTTCTAACTGCCCCCAGCACACATCTCATCTCCCTCTTAATCCATTGTCCATGATCATAAACATTCCCTGGTAGACCTCTTACATCTCCTTGCCCCTCACTTCTTCTGTCCTTTAAATGGCAAAAAATACCAACCCCTGTTCAGTTCAACTCTTGGCCTAATTTGCCCCTATAGATTAGAAGCTTAACAATGCTAGACGTATGTATTTCTCAGGAATTCTGTACGGTTCCCTATTGCATTCACTCTCCATCAATTCTCAATAACATTTTTATACATCTCTCTTCTTCTCATTATGTCATCCACTCTTGTCCCTGTTACTTTGGATGAATTCCCTTTTCTCAGATACAGCCAGGCTCTCATTCAGCATACTAGCTTCTGCAGTTAGCTGACCTAATGCTATGACTTGAATAATTCTTCTCATTATCTTCTGTAATATGTATTTCCCTCTCCATATTGTATCATTTCCATTAGCATAGTAATGTACCATAGAGTATCACTAATGCTAAAAAAAAAAAATGGTTATAAGACCATCTATAACTACTTACATGTTTCTTAGCACAGCTGCAAAAAGTTCCACAGAACAGTTTTTTACTCTTGATATGTCCATACACCTTCTAGCATTCTTGGAACCAGTGCACTTAGGTATTCAGAAAATGTGTTCTATTTAAGTCACAGGTGACTTCCGACTTTCCAAATCCATTAAGCATTTCACTTGACCTATCTGAAGCATGTGACAACTGATCCCATTCTCCTTAATGATATACTTTACTTCCTTAGCTTTCAAACTTCATTTTCAGTGGTCTCTACTGTAATTAAATGACTGATCACTTTCACAGGACTCAGTCATAAGCGCCATCCTTATCTTTATACATCTTACCATCCATGATTATGGCTTGTTTACCAGCCATGTATTAACAACACCCAAACATGTATCTCTAGATAGATATTTATCCTGAAATCCAGACACATCTCTACAACTCCCTGCTTAACATCTTGTGCATGTCTAAATTTTTTTTTCTTTTTATATCCACACCTCAGCATGTGGAAGTTCCCAGGCTAGAGCTCGAATTGGAGCTGCAGCTGCCAGCCTATGCCACAGCCACAGAAACACCACACCTGCATCCTATGCTGCAGCTTGCTACAAAGTTGAGTTCTTAACTGGCTAAGCCACAATAGGAACTCCTAAATTTTAAATCTGATATCTCCAAAATAAAGTTCTCCTCACCACTGAAACCTACTTATTTGTCCATCTCTTCTATCTCAATAAAATCTCTTTATTCAGCTTCAAAATTCTAGTCATTCTTTAGCTTCTTTCTTGCATACCAATATGAAAAAATTGGCAGATTCTCCCAATTTTATCTTCAAAGTACACTGAGAATCTTATCACTTTTTATAATTGTTTTCTGATAACATAATTATTCTAATAGCTTCTTGATTATTCTTTCTCTTTCAGTTCTTATCCTGGGAGCCTATTCTCCTGTACTAGCCAAGGTGATCCTCTCAATAATTAAATTAGATGATATAATTCCTGTGCTCTGCTTACTTAAATGGATTCCCATGTTAATAAAGTAAAAGGCAAAATCAGTATAAAGGAATTAGACAGACTAGATAGAGAATTTGATTCTGTCTACTACTCTGACCTCATTATCTGTCAACTCACTCTGCCTTTCTCTTCTCCAGCTACATTAGTCTGCTTAAGCTTCCTTAACATTCCAGGCACACTCTCCATTTTGGCCTTTGAACTTCTTTTTTTCTTTCTGGAATGTGATTCTTATGGATATGCATGCCTCTTGTTCTCTCAACTATTTTAAATCTCACTCTGTAATATTTGTGTAAGCATATAACTATTTGGCTGTATACTCTCACCAGAATGTAGGACAACTTTCATAATTCCTAACATATAATAGACACTTAATAAAATAAATATATGTTGAATAAATGGATAAATTAGAATTTTAATCCTGAAACTCATACTTTGGTTTCAGGTTTTTACATTTGGTCTTCCTGATATTTTACATATATATTTTTGTGTGTGGAGTGTTTGGTTTGGCTAGCCTTATGGAAGATCTATAACATCCTGAGGAAAATCCATGCTCTAGAGCAACCTGTGAAGAACTCCATTCTGAATTAAGTCTCACGTCCAGTCCATTGATCTACTGGGTCACTCTATGCCCTTTAAAGTGGAAATAATTTAAAATGGAATTATATCTTCCCTTTCCTCAGGCTCAGATAGTGCTATATCACTGTGTTAGTTGGGGAGAGGGTGACGTGTTTTTGTTTCAAATACAGTTCCTTTGTCTGTCACTCCACCAAGGGCATATTTCATATCCATTTCTCTAAGAGGATTTGATTTAGAGTTTATAGATACCAAGATCCTACTCTTTTGTTTATCTGCTTGTTTCTTATGGCCGCACCCGCGGCATATGGAGATTCCCAGGCTAGGGGTCTAATGGGAACTGTAGCCACCTGTCTACGCCACAACCACAGCAACACCAGATCTGAGCCGCGTCTGCAACCTACATCACAGCTCATGGCAACACTGGATTGCTAACCCACTGAGCAAGGTCAGGGATCAAACCCGCAACCTCATGCTTCCTAGCAGGATTCGTTAACCGCTGCACCACAACAGGAACTCCCCAAGATCCTATTCTAAATTGTCAGATCGCAGGCCTAGATATTTAGGTGAATGTCAGAAAAAAATATTTCATTGCTGAATGAACTTATTGCTGTAACATAAGTGAATTGCAAATTTAAGATTAACATGATCTTAGCTTTTTGATTTTTGTTCTAATAATATTTATGAACATTCCATAAAATTTTTAATAAAATGCCATTTTTAATCTGTAAAAAGCAGTTCCAAATTTAAAGTATTGAGTTTATTTTTGTGCAGGATGTTAGAGAGTGTTCTAATTTCATTATTTTATATGTAGCTGTCCAGTTTTCCCATTATCATTTATTGAAGAGGGTGTCTTTCCTCCACTGTATAATATTGCCTCCTTGGTCATGAATTAATTTACCATAGGTGTGTGAGTTTAATTCTGGGCTTTCTATGCTGCTCTGCTGATTTATATTCCTGTTTTGGTGCCAGTACCGTATTGTTTTGATGACTGCAGATTTATAGTATAGTCTGAAGTCAGTGACCCTGATTCTTCCAGCTCTTTTTTTCTTTCTCAAGATTGCTTTGGCTATTCAGGGTCTTTTGTGTTTCCATACAATTTTTTTTTTTTTTTTTAATTTGTTCTAGGAGTTCCCGTCGTGGCTCAGTGGTTAACGAATCCGACTAGGAGCCATGAGGTTGCGGGTTCGATCCCTGGCCTTGCTCAGTGGGTTAAGGATCCAGCGTTGCCGTGAGCTGTGGTGTAGGTTGCAGACGCAGCTCGGATCCCGCGTTGCTGTGGCTGTGGCATCGGCCGGTGGCTACAGCTCCGATTAGACCCCTAGCCTGGGAACCTCCAGGTGCCGCGGGTGCAGCTCTACATAAAGGCAAAAAGACAAAAAAAAAAACAAAAAAAACAAAATAAAATTTGTTCTAGTTCTGTGAAAAATGTTATTGGTTGTTTTATAGTGATTGCACTAAATTTACAGTTTGCCTTCAGTATTATAGTCATTTTACAGTATTGTTTCTTCCAACACAAGATCATGGTATTTCTTTACATTATTGTTTCTTCCAACACAAGATCATGGTATTTCTTTCCATCTAATTGTGTAATTTTTGATTTCCTTCAGTGTGCTATAGTTCTCAGGGTAGAGGTCTTTTGCCTCTTTAGGTGGATTAATTCCTAAGTACTTTATTCTCTTTGATGCAGTGATAAATGGAAATATTTCTTTAATTTCTCTTTCTGATCTTTCTGATTGCTTTCTGATTTTTCTCTTTCTGATCTTTCTGATTGCTTTCTGATTTTTCTCTTTCTGATCTTTCTGATTGCTGGTGTATAGGAATACAAGAGATTTCTGTGCATTAATTTTGTATCGTGCAACTTTACCAAATTCACTGATAAGCACTAAGAGTTTTCTGATAGCATCTTTAGGATTTTCTGTATATAGTATCATGTCATCTGCAAACAATGACAGTTTTTCTTCCTTTCCAATTTAGATTCCTTTTAAAATAATGTAATTTTCAGCAATATAGATAGACCTAGAAATGATTATACTATGGGAAGTAAATCAGATAGAGAAAGACAAATAACATATGAGATCACTAATATGTGGAATCTGTTCCAAGAAAATGATACAAAAGAACTTATACGACAGAAAGAGGCTGCATATTTTGATACTAAATTTGCAGTTACCAAAGGAGAAATGTAGGGCAGGAAGGATAAATTCAGGGATTGGGATTGGCATATACACACTCTGATATATATAGAGTAAACTAATCAGTACTGCATAATGATCTATAAGGGAAAAGAATCTGAAAAGGTTGTTTGAGGCATTTGGAAGTGCCTAAGCCACAACAGTGGCTGCTGCAGTGATAATGCCAGATCCTTAATCTACCGTATCATAAGGGAACTCCTATGCTTGAATTTTTTGAACTCTAATAATTACATGTTGTTTCTGTACTACCTTGCCCAAAAGAAAACAAAACAACTGTAATGAAAATAGAATGGTGCTGATACTTAATCAAATCCCATATAACAAATTATCATAGGTACAATTTTAATTCAGTTGAAAAGGATTCACTAAGTAGTGATATTGAATTGGCTTTCTATTTGGAAAATAAAGTATATATACAATATATTTCAGGATTAAGATGGCAGAATAGAAGGACTGGAGCTCAACTTCTCTCCCGAAAAACAGCAAAACTACAACCAAATGCCGAGCAGCCTTCAACCAAATGGACTGTAAACTTCCAAAAGATATATTCTACTCCAGAAGACAAAGAGGAGACCACATCAAGAGGTAGGAGGGGTGATTATGCAATAGAAGCAACCCCATACCTCCTGGGTGGGAAGCCCCACAGACTCGAAAATAACTGCTTCACAGAGACTCAGCTACAGGACTGAGAGTTCTGAGCCCCACGTCAAAACCCCACGCCTGGGGATTGGGCACAAGGAGAAAGAGGTCCCAGAGCATCTGGCATTGAAGGCCAGCAGGGCTTGTGTGCAGGAGCACCACAGAACTGGGGGAAACAGATATCCATTCTTGAAAGGCACACACAGACTTTCACGTGCACTGGGTCCCAGGGCAAAGCAGTCTCCAGAGGAATCTGGGTGGAACCTGACTGCAATTCTTGGAGGATCTCCTGGGAAAACAGGGGTGACTGTGGCTTGTTGTGGGGGAAGGACATTGTAGGTGAAGCTCTCCGGAAATTTCCTCAGCCTGCATTTCTCTGGAGGTGGCCATTTCTAGGAAAATCTGGTCCCTCCCATCAGCGCTGAGAAGCTCCAGGCCAAACAATAATCCAGGTGGGATCACAGACCCACCCATCAGTAAACAAGCTGCCTAAAGACCCCTCAGGCACACAGCCAGCCTCCAATCTCATCCAGAGACAAAGCCCCACCCATCAAAGGGATAAGAATCAAGGCCACCTACCAGTGGGCAGGCATCAGTCCTTCCTACCCAGAAGCCTACAGCAAGCCCCCTCCATACCAACTTTAGCCACAGGGGAGGCAAACACCAGAACTAAGAGAGGCTACCACTCTATTGTTGGCAAAAAGGTCACCACACCAAAAACCTATAAAAATGGAAAGACAGAAAACTATAACTCAGATACGGGAGAAAGAGAAAAGCCCAGAAAAACAGCTCAGTGATTATCAGCCTCCCAGAAAGAGACTTTAGACAGTTGATACTGAAGATGATGCAAGGCATTGGAAATAAACTGGAGGCAAAGACTGATAATTTACAGGAAACACTGAGCAGAGAAATTCAAGCTGTAAAAATTAAACAAGAAGAGATGCAAAATACAATAACTGAAATAAAGAATTCATTAGAAGCAGCCAACAGTAGAATATAGGAGGCAGAAGAATGAATCCGTGAGGTGGAGGACAGATTAGTGGAAATCACTAATGCGGAAGAGAAAAGAGATAAAAGATTGAAAGGAAGTGAGGAGAGTCTCAGAGAACTCTGGGATAATGATAAACGCACCAACATCCATATTATAGGGTTGCCAGTGGGAGAAGAGAGAGAGAAGGGGACAGAAAAAAATATTTGAAAAGATAATAGCTGAAAACTTCCCTAAGAGGGGAAAGGAACCACTCAGTCAAATTCAGGAAGTGCAACAAGTACCATATAAAATAAACTCAAGGAGGAACACCCCGAGACACATATTCATCAAAATGACCAAAATTAAAGACAAAGAGAAAATTTTGAAAGCAGCTAGGGAAGCAAATCAAGTGGCATACAAGGGAACCCCAATAAGGTTATCAGCAGATTTTTCATCTGAAACTCTACAGGCCAGAAGGGAGTGGCATGATATACTTATGTGATGAAGTGAAAAACTTCCAACCAAGATTGCTTTACCCTGCAAGGCTCTCATTCAGATTTGAAGGAGAGATCAAAACCTTTACAGATAAGCAAAAGCTAAGAGATTTCTGCAACACTAAACCAGCTTTACAACAAATCTTAAAGGAACTTCACTAGGCAGAAAAGAAAAGGCCACAACCAGAAACAAAACACAACCACAAATGACAAGGCTCACCAGTAAAGGCACATATACAGTAAAGATACGAAACCGTCCATGCACAATTATGCTACCAAAATCAGAAATCGTGAGAAGAGAGCACAAATTCAGGTCACTGGAGACGCACGTGCGATTAAGAAACCAACAGCTTAAAACAATCTCATTTGTATATAGACTCCTATATCAAAACATCAGGGTAAAAAAAAGGGCAACAAAACCCCCAAACAGTTAATACAATGGCAATAAGAACATATATATCAATAATTACCTTAAATGTTAATGGACTGAATGCCCCAACCAAAAGACATAGACTAGCCAAATGGATACAAAAACAAGACCCATATAAATGCTGTCTTCAAGAGACCCACTTCACTTCTAGAGACACATACAAATTGAAAGTGAGAGGATGGAAAAAAATATTCCATGCAAACGGACATCAACAGAAAGCCGTAGTAGCAATACTCATATCAGACAAAATGGACTTTAAGATGAAGAACATTTCAAGAGACAAGGAAGGGCACTACATAATGATCAAAGGATCAATCCAAGAAGATATAATAATTTTAAATATCTATGCACCCAACATAGGATCACCACAATATATAAGGCAAATGCTAACAACCTTAAAAGGAGACATCAACAATAACACAATCATAGTGGGGGAATTTAACACCCCACTTACAGCAATGGACAGGTCATCCAGACAGAAAATCAATAAGGAAACACAGGCCCTGAATGAAGCATTAGATCAGATGGACTTAAGAGATATTTATAAGACATTCCATCCAAAATTAACAGAATACAGATTCTTCTCAAGTGCGCATGGAACATTCTCTAAGATTCATCACATCCTGGGCTACAAATCAAGCCTCAGTAACTTTAAGAAAATTGAAATCATATCAAGCATCTTCTCTGACCACAATGCTATACGACTGGAAATCAACAAGAAAAAAATGGCCAAAAATACAAACACGCGGAGACTAAACAACACACTACTAAACAACCAATGGATCAATGAAGAAATCAAAGAGGAAATTAAAAAATACCTAGAAGCAAATGACAACAAAGATATGATGCTCTGGGATGCATCGAAAACAGTGCTAAGAGGAAAGTATATAGCAATATAAGCCTACCTCAGGAAACAAGAAAAAGCTCACGTAAACAACCTAACTTTACATCTAAAGCAGCTAGAGAGGGAAGAAGCCAGGTCATGGAAACAGCCTAAATGCCCATCGACAGAGGAGTGGATAGGGAAGATATGGTACATACACATAATAGAATATTACTCAGCCATTAAAAGGAACGATATAACATTTATAGCAACATGGATGGACCTAGAAATTATCATGCAAAGTGAAACCAGTCAGATAATTAGACAGCAGCACCCAATGCTACCGCTTACATGTGGAAACTAAAGAGACACAGTGAACTTTTCTGAAGAACAGACAATGACTCAGATTTTGGAAAACCTTGGTTTTTCAAATAAGATAATCTGGGGGATGGGGGGATGCACTGTGGGTTTGGGACACAAAATCTATCACATTGACTTGTGATGATCTTTGTACACCCATAACTGAAATAAAATTCATTGTTATAAAAAAATTAAATTAGAAAACACTCTTTTATGTGGTAAAGGCTCTTAGCATTCAAAAATGTCTAGTTAGTTCAAATCAATGAATAGTGGCAAAACAGAACAAATTTATTGACTCATTGAATAACTTTTCAGTGAAGTAAATGTCAAATGTAAGCATTTCTGGATAAACATGACATCTTAATAACTTCTCTCAAACTGGCACAAAAATACCTTGAAAAAATGGAGGAGTCATAAAACTAATAAATAATAGGTACAATGGTAAAGCTTCTAGATTTCAAAAGCAGGTGGCAGACATAGAAGGTCCATTAACCATTGAATTATTGTTCTATATTAAAATGTTAAAACACAGCTAGATGTATTTTAAACTATGGAAAAATATGAAAAATAATGGCAGAATTCTCTGTGCATTTCTTATTTTCTGACATCTACCTGAGAACAATCATTCTTAAAATCTAAGGACATTAATATGCACGTCTTTTCTATGTGAGCCATGTTACAGATGTTGCCAGAGGTTTTGTTTTTCCCACTTTTAAAGAGTTTTCATTCAGAAATACTGTTAGAAGACGGATGAGTCGCTGCAGATGTGTGGGAGAAGGGGGAATGGAAGTTCCCACTAAATATATATTAAGAAACATAAGAGAGGTAAATGAAATTTTGGATTTAGGATTCAAACTGGAAAAATTAAATATAGTAGCAGTTTTTGCTGGATATAGAAGAATGAGGGGAATAAAAAAACTGAAAAAGGTAAACACATCTGAAACTTAGAAATGAGCCAATTTTTGTTCACAATAAACTACAACTATAGACTTGAGAAAATTATTTCACTGAACATTGGCCCAAGACCAATGAACACAGCTACACATATGTTTACACACACAAATATGTTAACTAGCAGAGAAAGTGTTAAATGAAGTTTGCTTTCTTAAAAGATAATTAAATAAAAATAGTAGTGTGTACAACAATTTGTATCAGCAGGGAGAGGAAAGGAGGAACTTCAGGACTCAAAAACTCTAAAAATTATATTGAAAATAATCATATTTAAGAATGCAGAGGAAAAGGTTATGAACTCATATGATAACTCAACAAAACTCAAGAGACATACTCCTTATAACCAGGAGCAGAATGCTATAAGAAGATAATAACTTGAATAAAAATGCCCAGAATAAGATAAGCAGGAATAGGAATAAGTAAGATTTCCAAAGAAAAAAATCAAAACAGTTAAAATACACTGGAGGCACTAAAAATTAAAACAGGTGATGCTGGATATCAAACAAATGATTGACACAAAAGCTGCTAAATAGACTAAGCAGTGAAAAAGGATATAGGAACGAAAATACTGAGAGAGAAGTTTGTGTATTAGAGAAAAGAGACTAGAGATGCACTGTGGATAACAGATTGTCCTTTAAAAACAGACTAAATCTTACTACACTAATTGTTAGAAAGAGGAATTGTAAAGGAAGAGAGGAAGAGAACAATGAGGAGGAAACAAATTGAAAAATAATTCAAGTTCAAGAGTAGAGAAAATCCTGAGAGCAAAGGAGGTCCCAAATCCTCCAGAGCCCTTACTTTCTTGAGTGACACTGACTTCATAAACATTTAATTAAACAGCCCTGTATTTACTTTTGGTGCGGTGGGTTGAAGATCCGGTGTTTTCACTGCAACATGAATTGTGTTGCTGCCAGGCTATAGATTTGGCTCCTAGCCTGGGAACTTCAACATACTGTGGACATAGCCAAAAGAAAACAACAAAATCCTGGATTTAAACAATCGATAAATTCAAAACATGTCAGAGATTCTAGATAATACCTCAGGGGCAATGAAAGGCAGCTTTGTGGTTCTGAGGAAAGGAATGTTCTGTGCAGTTTTTATATCAAGGCCATGTAGCTCTAGAGAAATAATAAAGGCCTGGAGATTTTCTAAAAGACATAAAACAGAAATATACTTTAAAAAGTGATGGAAACAGAAAATGTGAAAAAAATTGAGTTGATGATTGACAGTGATCATCAGAGAGTCAGGAGAGGTGTAAAAAAGATGAGTTTTGAAGAGATAGAAGCTCCAGCCTGGATTTTCCTGTGAATCTATCAGCTGTCTGTAGCGTACTTGCCTTCAACTGCATAGGCACAGAGCTCATCTGCAGCACAGTTGTAGCTAAGAACACTGAAGACATGAGGGCACATGCAGGGCATCCTCCCATCAGCCTAACTATGAACATATCCAAGCTTTTCATCATATAATATAGTAACCGACTAGGGCAACACATAATATCCCTATCCATTTTACTATGTAAAATTTAAAAAAATGGAACATTGAGTTATCAGGGGAAAAAACCACAATCAAATAGGCAGATGAATGAATTTTCAGACAATTTCAATATTAAGCATTATCTCTGCTTGTGATTTTAGTAAACTCACTGTTTTCGGCAAGTCTTGATATCTCACTCTTTTAAGAGTATCAATAGTTACTTTGTACACTTTTGTATATGTGAGAACTAAAACGAAAATATTCAGATAAAATTCTAAATACACTTCAAGTATAAAACTTCCAAAATATTCACTAAATATACATGCCCATTATTTTCAAATACTTACTTTACTCATATACATTAAGATGATTTGAGCTAACTGCATAGACAGCCAGGACGTAGATGTAAGATATGACACATTAGAGCTGAAAAGGTTTAAAGCAATACAAGAAACATGGCCATAATCACTGTGACTCTGGGCATCCTCAAAGAACAGATGAAGAGGAAAGACTGTTTTGTTAGCGTAAAGCTTGGAAGAGAAATAATGTATCCATATTTTCACATATATTACTCAAGATACTTATTAAATGCAAAAACGCAGGTGGTAACTTTACACTTGAGCAACCCAGCAGTCACCAGGTCAACCATGCAATCAATAAAATGTCTCTTGTAAAAAGACACATTGTCATCATGAACTCCCAGCTATGATATACTGAGAATGGCACAATATAATTTTTGTGATATTTCCACCAAAATTACATGGCCTCATTGCAATCGTGGAAAGACATCAGACAAATCCAAGCTGAAGATATTCTAAAAAAAAAAAAGATCAGTACTCTTCTTAAGTTTCAGGATCATCATAGACAAGGAAAGACAGAAAGGATTCTATGACTGGAAAAAATTAAGGAGAAATCATAATGAAACACAATGTGAGACCCTCAGTATGATCCTGGAACAGGAAAATAACATTGGTAGGAAAATAATGAAATTAGAGTGGGGTTTATAGTTTAGCCAATAATATTGTTCCAATATTTTTTTTTGTTTTTGATAATTTTATATTTATTTAAAAAACTTATTACTATTAGGGAAAGATGATGAGAAATATGTGGCAACTACATGTACTATCTACACCAGTTTTTTTAAGTCTAAAATTAGTTAAAAATTAAATATTTTGCAAAAATAGTCTGTTGTTTTCATGCACACAATATTTCCATTTAGCTGTGATATGTGACCTACAAGATTTTACTTCTGATGCATTTGCTTCTGTTTGCTTCCATATTTAATGTTGATTCCAGTTCTAATTCTGATTTCATCAAAATTCATTATTTTGAATAGCTTTTCTGTATAGGCCTATTACATTTATAAAATAATCTACTTTAGACTTATCTATACACATAATTACTGTACATCAAAATGCCACTTCCCTTTTAATGAAATAAACTACTAAACCAGCAAAGATATACTGAAAAATAGTCAAGGGAAAAACTTCAAAAAATATTTTGGTAAAAGCTTTACTTCCCAAATAACCAATTAATTTAACAATCTCAACTGTAACCTTATAACCTGACTTTAATTAGTTTTGACACAGATTCTGAGTATTCTAGAGATCTGAGAACTATACATGATACAATTCTGGAGAAGATGTTAATGAAAAAAACTAACTAAAAAGTTTAAATTATAATAATTTAAATTAGCATTTTGTCTCAATTACAATCTGTGTGTTGATTGTATCTCATAAGAATTATGAGTATTTCACTATTTTTAATGTTTAAGTACACTTGAGATTTAAATAAATTCATTTTCTACAGTAATATTTACAATAGATATTCCTGATACAAATACTAAATTATATTAAGCAAGATCCAACCACCATTATACTCTGTATATGTCCATAAAACATATTTAATTCATGTTCATGAACACTTTCATGTACACTGTTGATATTAATAATGAGAAAGTGTCTAGAAATGAGAGAATCTGGCATAAAATGCAAAGCTACACAACTCCTAGAAGATAACATAGAAAAAAACTTAAAAGACCTTGGGAATGACAATGAATTTAGATATAATACCAAATGCATAATTAGCAAAAGAAATTACAAATAAGCTAGGCTTCATTAACATTAAAAAATTTTGTTCCCTGAAATCAAGAACATGAGAAGACCAGACACATTAGGAGAAAATACTTGCAAAAGATATATCTGATAAATCTTTTCCAAAATATACAAAGAACTGTTAAAACTCTAAAGTAAGAAAACAAACAACACCATTAAAAACTGGGTTAAAGAGGTTAACCTCAAGAGAAAAATTTTACAGATGAAAATAATTAAATGAAAAGCCATTCCACACCACTTATCATTAAAGAAATGCAAATTAAAACAAAAAAATAAGATGCCACTATATACATATTAGGACCAAAACCCAGAACACTAACAACACTGAATATTAGTGAAGCTGTGGAGTATCAGGAACTCTCATTCATTGCTGGTAGGAATACAAAAATGCCACAGACACACTGGAAGATAATTTAATGGTTCTCACAACACTGAACACACTCTTATTATATAATCCAGCAATCACTAGTCTTGGTATTACCCAAAGCAAGTGAGAATTTAGGTCCACACAAAAAAAGTTTATGGCACCTTCATTCATATTTGCCAAAACTTAGAGGTAGCCAAAATGTTCTTCAGTAGGTGAATAGATTAATAACCAGCGGTGCCTCCGGATAATGACATATTACTTGGTGTTGAGAAATAAACTAGCAAGCCATGAAAAGACACGGAGAAAATTTAAATGCACATCGCAAGGTGAAAGAAGCAAATCTGCAAATGTTACATCCTATGGGATGTAACAACCCCAGCTCTATGACATTCTGGAAAAGGCACTAAAATGGAGGTAGTAAATCTCAGTGGTTTTCCAAGAATTGGGGGTGAGCAGGAATAAAAGCGCAGAGCTCAGACAAGTTTTAGGAGAGTTAAAATATTCTGTATGATACATAATATTTGATGTGTGTCATTATACATTTTTCCAGAGCTACAGAATGTACAATACCAAGAGTGAACTGCAATGTAAACATGGACTCTGGGTGATTAGGATGTGTCAATGTAGGTTCATCAGTTGTAACTAATATGCCACTCTGGTGAGGTGTTGTTAATGGGGAGATGATGCCCATGTGAGGATAGAGGCTATATGGGGGATCTTTACCTTTCTGTCAGTTTTAGTGCAAACCTAAGCTGCTCTAAAAATAAAGCTTTAAACAGAGAGCCTTCTGTCTTAATAAATGCAGACTTAGTTATATATTTGAGATAAAGTTTTTACAAAAGATTTACCTTCAATCTTTTGAAATTTAATATTATACCCACAGATTGATGTTTAGCAAGAAATGAAAATGCAGAACGTGTTAAAACACTTTTCAGAATATCTGAAATAAGTTCACATATCATTCTGTTTACATTTTTTTAATTTTAATTTACATTAGAAATTCAAAAACTCATTGCATTTAGATCACTTGATGCATCTTAATTACTGCAGAATTAATCAGAATCAATAGGTTAGCAGTGATTGAGACTTACACTTTAGTGCAATTTTCAACGTTCTGGTAGCAACAAATCTTTCTCTAAAATTTTCGATAATTAATCAGATGAATCAGACTACCAACTGGGGAGAATTCTATGCTCTACTATTTTCCTTAGTAAAATAATGTATCCAAAATACATCTTAAATCAGAGCTTTACATAAGAAATGTGGTACAGGGGATTTTAACATGTTAATATGTAATATATTAATATTTAATATATTAAATGTTTTCACATTTTTATTATAGCTGATTTACAATGTTCTGACAATTTCTTCTGTACAGCAAAATGATCCAGTTTTATATACACATACTTTATCTTCCTGACATTATCCTCCATCCTGATCCATCACAAGTAATTGGATATACTTCCCTTTGCTGTAGAGAAGGATTCCATTGCCCATCCAGTCCAAATGCAACAGTTTTCATCTACTGTACTTACTTTTAAATGATATCTTCTGTTTTTATTTCATTTTGCTTTTTAGGGCCTCACCTGCAGTATATAGAAGTTCCCGGGCTAGGAGTTGAATTAGAGCTGCAGCTGCAGGCCTACACCACAGCCACAGCAATGCAGGACGCAAGCTGGGTCTGTGACATACACCACAGGTCATGGCAATGCCAGATCCTTAACCCACAGAATAAGTCCAGGGATTGAACCTGTATCCTAATGGATACTAGTTGGGTCCATAGCCTGCTGAGCCACAGTGGGAACCCCATTAAATTTGATATCTAATGATATGACTTACTATTGACATATATTTTCTAATAATGTTTAAGTTACTATGATTTGAATAATTTATGTCGTGGCTATTTCCACATTCTGCCATGTCGTGATTTCTGCTAAATTTCCCTTTCTTGCTTATATGAAACAAACTCAAGTTTAAACAAAATGATTTCAGGTTTTCAAACGGCTGTTTTCATTTGTCAATTTTTTGTGTTTTACTTACCTCTTTTAAGGACAATTTCCTAAACTGAATCTCTTTTCATAGAAAGGAAGATGGAAGCTATGCCTGTGAGGCATAGAAATTACTACTTAAGAAGTTAAAAAGAAAATCATTTGTGTCAAAATGTCCATCTTTAGGAAGAATTCAGTGTAATGATGGTTTACTGCCAAAACCTGAGATGATTTTGGTCCAGAAATATGACCTTCCTTTATACAAAGTGAAATCCAAACAAAAAAAAATTGCTAATGAATTCCCTCATTACAATCTGTGATCAAGTGTGACTAGCTCACAGATGCTTACTTTAAATTATAAATTATCCACATTTCAAGTATTCATGGTTCCTTCATATATATTCTATTCATCATTTTTAAGGCACTCTTTGAGTTTTATGTTTTAGGTTAGTAATTTTGCTTTACTGCTTTAAAGTAGACAGATTCTACTTGCACAATTTATTCACCCCCTTCCTCTTCCCCTCAGGAAAAAAAGGAATCCCTCCAATGGCTTAGATCAGGCCATGAGCCCTCTGTCTCCCTCTGGGATTTCAACTCACCGTTCACTATTTTGGCTTAATGTCATATGGTCACATACTGGACATCAGTGGTAAGGCTCTTATTTTAATCCCATTCATATTGCAACTAAAACATTCAGATAACTTTAAGACTGGTGGGAGAGAACCAAATACCAATATCTAGGATTATCACCTGATACACTTAGTCAAAGTCACAGAATTTTATGTATTAACCATTCATAAAGCTCTTATTGCTAGCATGCATGCAACACATCTTGAGAATCTTTTTTTTTTTTTCTTATTCGTTGGATTCCTAATATAGTGCTTGTCAGTTGGTAACACTTTTTGAAAAGATAGATTCTTGACATAATTGAAAACTATACCAGTTCTACGTATACCATTACCTTTTTTATCCTTTGGGCTAAGCTTTTAAGTCCATAAATACTTAACCTTCTAAAACACAATATTTGTATACATAGTTATTTTTTGAAGGGACTATTTAACATATCTGCTTCTCTTTGGTAAAATCATAGTGAGTACCCATAATACCATATTATTATCTAGGAATGTAAAGCAAATTTAGAAGTGCCTAGGTACTTCTGGATAAGATTTGACCAAAAATACAGGTGAACTATATATGAAATGTCACTAGCTCAAAGATTTTTTAACATCTTTGCAAACAAATATGAAACATTTAATCCTAGGTTGTATACATGCAAATTGAAAGGTCAAGATAACTACCTCGACCCTCATTCTAGATAAATGTGAAAAGATTAATGTGAAAGAACAGTGATTTCCTCGAAGAAAATGTTGGAAATCTCTTTGCAGGAAAGGGAGTAGTTACTTTATTTAAATTCTAAGATTAATTTGGAATAGTTAATAGAGAGAATAGCTAGTTTACTTTCCAAAAAATGATTTAAAGAGAAAAATACTAAGATAAGGGACCTTAGCAAATGTGTTATAGCTTGGACATAGCAACACAAATATGATTACGAATCATATGGTTAGAAAAATTATAGACTGTGGGAATCTTCCTTCATTCTGTTATGGACCAGAGAATGGAAGAGTGGGAATGAATGGTGAACAAGGGTCATGCAAGGAGTTCCTATTGTGGCTCAGCAAGCTAAGAAGCCAAAGTAGTATCCATGAGGATATAGATGTCAACCCCTGGCCTCACTTGCTGGGTTAAAGATCCCATATTGCTGCTGCGGCTTAGGATGCAGATGTGACTGAGATCTGGTGTTACTGTGTCTGTGGCATATGCCTCATCTGTAGCTCTGATTTGATCCCAACTCTGGGAACTTCCATATGTCACAGATGCAGCTTATAAAAAAAAAAGAGAGAGAAAGGAAAAAAACTCAGGCTATCAGGAAAACACTATCTCTATTTACTAATAGTATATAAATAATAAAATTAGCATGTACCAGTCTAGATTCAATAAAGCCAAAGCGATCACATAATAATTAGTAAAGAAATTTAATATAAAGGATTACTAATCTATGATAAGAAAGTAACTATAAAATGTAAAGAGATTGCTAGAGTGTACCTTAGAGCTGAAAGAGCACCCCCTAAGAAAAGGAAACATGTAAATGAGGTCTCTTCCCCAAAACTGAAAATCATACCCTGCTGAAGAAGGCATGGTTGCAGCCAATAAAAAGCAAAGAAATTCACTGTTTTACCAAGGAAAGAGCTAGTGTCACAGTTGTCAGGTGGGTACACAAGGCAAATCAGGGTTCTTCTGAGAGCTTAAGGCCCAATGACCACATTGGGAGAGCCATAGCAAATCTCTGGGGAAAGTGATACCATAGCTAACAAAGGGCCTGCTGAGATGTAGAGACAGTAATGCCATCAAGAGTCCAGGAGCACACAATGTCCATGAAAAGAGGGCTCCAGAAGTTTGATGATCAGGTAGGGCCTGGAGCTTAGACGTTGACAAGAGACTGACAGCTCTGGATGTATGGTTCGGACACAGCATCACCAGACGTCCACATATACCTACAAAGTTAATCAACCGCATAATGTATCAGTAAGTCAGTGTCCACTCCAGAGGCTCTGATATGTAAGTTTGGAGATGAGAGGCAATGACTTCATAACTAGTTCAGTCTCTTCTTTAGGTACTTAGTTTCCATATATATCATATTTGAACTCCATCTATATACCAAACCCCAAATTTTTCTCCTACAATCAACTATTTATAAGGATGTCACAGATACGAATTATGGAAGAGAAGGCAATGTGACTAAAGTTGGTATGAAAGGAGTCTCAGGTACCTTCTTATGCAACTTACTTTACTTTTGGACCTTTTCAGGCATGATTTGTTGAATGATTGCTTCTGTGCTCACTCAACCTAATAATTACGTTATCAGGCGACACCTAGAAAGCTGCATAGTTATGTGATGGTTAATGGTTAGGCTTTCTGTTTTTACCAAGACCCAACAGAAATACAAGCTTTATTTCCAAAGGAGTAGTTATCCAAAGAAGACATTGATTTGTTTCAAAATTCAAAAGATCTGCAAAAGGACCCTCCTGTTGGTGCTTGTCAGACTGTAATGAGCATGTTCATTTGTGATAGATATTTCAAGTAATATATGATTTTAAAGCCCAAGTGGTCATTTAGCTAATTGGTGCTGCAGTCTTAAATTGCTGTGCTGATTCCCACTTGAAACTGGCTAAATGTATGTGGGTTCAAGTGGTTCCCACAAATGGTTTATGTCACTTCCAAAACTATAAGAGGCTAATCGAGCATGTGCCTTGTTCTTTCTTTATAGATGAGTCAAATTTCAGCAACTTCCTTCTGCCTCAGAAGAGGTATTTCATTAATCCCTAATATCATTAAACTCTCAGAAACTTTCCTGCCATAGTGGCCCCCAAATTTTTCTGGCACTTATCTCTCATCTTCTAGTTTCCAAATGTCTTCCTAGGTCCTAAAGTACCTGTATCTCCAGCTCATTAGGCCTAATCAACACAATATCCTTTGTATTGAGGACAGGTATGATGTTTTGTTGATGCCAAAATGTTTAAGATCTTTGGGAACTATGTTGTAGCAGAGAGCAGCAGACTTTACATAGCCTTCAGGCAACAATGCAAAATTGTATTTTGGCCCTTTTGAGTAAAAACAAACTTAAGGTGGTCCTTGCAAGTTGATATGGAATAAAAGACATTAATGTGGTAAATAGCTGAACACCGAGGACAAATTTCCTCCAGTAATGAAAAGTTATCACTTGATAATGATTTTTAGTGGTCTATACTCATTTTCCAAGATCCAGCTGACTCCATTTCAACAAAAGGGATAAATAGAACCAAGATATAAACACACTTTCTTTTAAGTCTTTGATATGGACTTAATCTCTGTAGTATTCCTTCTTGTTTACTCTCTTAATATAGGGAGGTTTTCACTTAGCTCCACCAACATGGGGATTCTTCCAAATACTAAGTATGTCTAGTCCAAAAACAGTTTCAAGAACAGAGAGAAAAAATGCATAATGAAACTATGGACCAACCATACCTCCTGTAAGTCTGGCTTAAGTTTCTGTCACCAGAGGACCCCAAATTCCCACTTCGGTGGACCACAGTGGAACAGTGGGTTCACAAGAAGTACTGCTCATTCTGAGCCAGTGTCTGAAAGTCTCTAAAAGACATGGGTATTTAATTTTAATTTTCCCCTATTCAGTCATTCTTGTATATGGCCACAGCTCTTTGGAGAAGACTCATTGAAAGATTTATTATGTGTACGTATGGCAGTGGTCCATCATTGCAGAGAAGGTAGTAAAGAGTGAATTTGGAGCAAAGAGGCAATAAATTGATACCTGGCACAGAGTGTGAAGAGAATATACAGCATCTCCAAATGAAGGCTTAGACAATTATGATGAAATGTGGCAAATTTTATATCAAGAATGATTTAGTCTCTAAGGAGAATAAATGTTAAATAAGAGGAATGCTTTTATTGAGAAATAGATATTTGATACCATATTGTAAAACATAAGATATTCACCCCATATTGAATTATATTATATGGTTAGTAATATCAAGAATTTTGTCCTAGGAATATTATCCATTCTGCCAGATTTTAGTATATACTTGACACATAATAAGGTTGTATTAAATGATTTTTTTTCCCAGTGAGATTAGAAATATCTCTAATAACTATATTATTTGAAATCATCTATTGTGTGAAGGGATAAAATTTTAGCCATGGACATATCTTATTGAAAACAGTGATACTTAGTCATAAATATTTTCACTTCATTTTCACCTCCTATTTTATCATGTCTGTTAACAGCTCTCTATTAACATCAGAGGTCAAACATTTATCATTCCCAAACAGATAAAACTTAAAAAATATATTGCTGTAGTTGATAGCATTCCTTTGTTATTTTCAACTTAAATATTGGTGAATCTAGAGTAAGTATGAATCTTTCTTACTAATACAGTACATTTGAGAATAATGAATAAGAATGGGAAAAGTAGGAGTTCCCATCATGGCTCAGCAGAAATGAATCTGACTAGCATCCATGAGGACACAGGTTCAATCCCTGGCCTTGTTCAGTAGGTTGACGATCTGGCATTCCTGTGAGCTGTGTGAGGGTCACAGACGCTGCCCAGATCTCGTGTTGCTGTGGCTGTGGAGTAGGCCAGTAGCTACAGCTCTGATTCAACCCCTAGCCTGGGAATCTCCATGTGCCATGGGTGCGGCCCCAAAAAGACCACACACATAAAAAAAAAAAAAAAAAAAAGATTTTTCAAAATCAACATGATCTTATGTTTGATTCAACTACATCAAATATAATTTAATAAGTAGAGATGATACAAATACTAGGCTTTGTAGTTCATCAAAGTTGGTTGATAAATTCAAAAATTCGTTAGTAGAACAGATTAGAGAACTGTAGGATTTCATGTAGGACTGTTTCCATAATAAAATAAAGGCAGGAGTTCCTGTTACAGCTCAGCAGTTTACAACCCAAACTAGTATTCATGAGAATGTGGTTTCTATACCTGGCCTAGCTCAGTGGGTTAAGGATCACAGATGCAGCTCAGATTTGGTGTTGCTGTGACTGTGGCATAGACTGCAGCTGCAGCTCCTATTCAGCCCCTGGCCTGGGAACTTCCATATGCCTCAGGTGCAACACTAAAAAGAAAACAATAAATAAATATAACAAAAGCATATTGGTGAGCACTTATTTCCGACAGAGAAAATATAGAATTAAGCATATGTACAAAATGCTTGAGCCCTTAACAACTGATCTTGTGAAAAAATGGCAAATTTCCCCTATGCAGCCATTAAATATTAAAGATTTTTTTAAATCAATTGATTATAGATTCTGGACATCACAAAAAGAACTTGAAGATTTTGGTAATCTATATACTCATAGTTAATTGAGAAAGATTCAAGGAGTAGGTTATTCTAATTTCCTTACGGGATAATCGGAAGAATTTATATTTTAGGGCTGTATTACGTAGCATGATCTTATGGACATAACATGGTAAATTGGTTATGGTTGAATATTTTAGCCCTATTCAAATTATGACCATGCACGACTTTTGTCATGAGGGTTAAGGAAACTCTGAAATCTTGGTGTAGATGATGACTAACCTTCTTTAGGTAAAGCATACAACTGGAGAATTAGTTGGGAATAATGAAGGAATTGTGGTATATCTTCCAAACTTGGTAAACATATTTATTGATTATAGAATCCAAATAAACTAGATTAAAAAGAAAGTCCTCAAGGAGTAATTTTTTATAGCAAATCTTCTTCAAAATAGTCTAATTGTCATGGACCTAGTGGAGAATTGTATTCTGTCCCAAAAAGTCTCTGCGTTTTTTTATGTAAGTTATGTAACTATTGCCCTTTCTTATTTCCTCATTTTTTCTCCTGTCACCTACCAAGTAGAAAGGAGTCAACTCTTAGATGAACCTACTAACTACTCAGGTTAACTTTAGGTAGTTAAAATACAAATTACTTATTAAAAGGCAATTATTAATTCATGTGAATCTAGCATCTCACTAAACAGAAATGACTCCTTTCCATTTACAATAGGAAATATTCCATTTTCCTGCACAGTTTCCCCAGCAAAGCATTTTGCTGACTAAAGTTAGTTTCGCTGTTTAAATGATACCACTATAAAATATGTTTAGCAATGCATTATTCAAGAAAGTTAAGGTCTCTAATGTCAATATATAAGGGAGAATAATTATGTTAGAATGTTAATCTTCTTGGAAAAAGTTAAGTTTCATGCTTTTATGTTAAATCTGAAAACTAAGTTTCCCTAAGCATAATTGTGTTACCAAGTTCTGAAATAAAACTAAAATAGCTATGGTTCAAAAGTTTGTACGTCTAGGATACAATAACTGTTTTTTTTTTTTTTTTTTTTGCTTTTTAAGGCCGCACCCATGGCAGTCAGAGGTTCCCAGGCTTGGGGGTCGAATCAGAGCTACAGCCGTTGGCCTAAGCTGCAATCACAGCAATGTGGGATCCGAGCCACATCTGTGAACTACACCACAGCTCACAGCAATGCCTGATTGGATCCTCAACCCATTGAGTGAGGCCAGTGGTCGAAACCATGGTTCTTAGTTGGTTTCGTTAACCACTGAGCAACGAAGGGAACTCACCAAAAACATTTTTAAAATCTATTCCCTATCATTTTACTTTTATTCCATTTTTTTTACTTTGAAAAATGATTTAGAATTATGTTAATATTATCTTTTCTTATATGCAATATTTTATTTTTTTATTAAAGAGTAAGTGAATTTCAATTAGTGTAGTAAATAAGATAAACTGCATTTTTTGAGAAAATAAACCTTAATTTTGGAAAGAAAAAAATTTGAATTTTAACAAAAGTATTTGTAAAAATATCTCAGAAATTTGACTAAAAGTTGTAGGTAAAATACTGATATTTCAAACATAATAAATGAAATTGAAGAGGACCCATAGATATTCCATGCTCATGGGACAGAAGAATTAACGCTGTTAAAGTGACCATATTACTCAAAGCAATCTGTATATTCAATTCAGTTCCTATCAAAATTCTAATGAAATTTTTTTACAGAAATAGAAAAAAATCCTAAAGTCTTCATGGCCTCAAAAAGACAATAAATAATCATGTCAATCTTTTAGAATGAGGAACAAAGTTGAAGGCATCACATTCTGATTTCGCACTGTAGTAATAAAAAGCAGTATGGTAGTGACATAAATACAGAAATGTCAATCAATGTTACAGAATAGAGAGCCCAAAAATAATCTAGTGCTCTTAGTCTTAAATAACAACGGACAGTTGCAGATTACCAGGTATTCAAGGGAAACATCCAAAATGGAAGCCAGAATAAATGCAAAGAAATAAGTAAAGGGAGCCCAGAAGCAACAGATCAAAGAAGAAGTGAGAAGACAAGTTAAATGAGTTATAATTTACTTTTTTTAAAGAACTGAAGTGTTTTAGTTTATGGTGCAAATGCCAAATGCTATTGAAAAACTACCCATCACAAAATAGAAAATAGGTATTGGAAATTAAATATTTTGGTCTGAACGTAGAAGTTCACAGAATATAAGGTGAAACAGAGGTATTCTCCTTAAAAAGTAGAAGAAAAGAAATGGAAGCCAATAAGAAGAGAACATTCCAAACCTAGAACATCAATTTAGGAGATGCAGAATCTGACATAGGCAAGAGTTCCTGTGGTGGCGCGACGGAAAGGAATCCGACTAGGAACCATGAGGTTGAGAGTTCAATCCCCGACATTGTTCAGTGGGTTAACAATCCGGATCCAGCATTGCTGTGAGCTGTGGTGTAGGTTGCAGACACAGCTCGTATCTGGCATTGCTGCGTCTCTGGTGTAGGCCTGCAGCAACAGCTCTGATTAGACCCCTAGGCTGGGAACTTCCATGTGCTGCAGATGCAACCCTAAAAAGACAAACACACACACACACACACACACACACACACACACACACGAAAGGAAAATCTGACATAGGCATTCAAGAAAGTAGGAAGCAAAAAGATCTTGAAAATCTTGAGAATGTTTTCTAGATTAGATATTTATGAATCCTTGTATTTAAAATGTTATCTGTGTACCTTGCACAAGGAATAAAAACAAAAGATAGGGTCAAGGCCTGTAATAATCTGATTTTAGAATGTTTCATATAATGAATGTTGTGCACTTTAGAATGGTACACCGTTTTAGAAACAAGATAAATTACATTACAGGAACTGAAAAAAAAAATCATATCAGAGTTCCCCATGTCTCAGTAGAATCCAGAAGATGATGGAGAAATGCATTCATCATTTAAGTAAAAATCATTTTCAAATAAGGTTTATACTGCTTGCAAGATCATCAATCAAATGTAATGGTATCAAAATGATGTCTTCAGGTATAATGTTACACTTACTTCCATAAAACCTCAGAAAATTATGTGAGAATGTGTTCCTCTATACATAAATAAGAGAGAGAGAAAAAACATAAGAGATCCAAAACTCACAAAACTCATCTTAAATGACAGGCAAAGAACATTTGTGGAACTGTGACAAGTAGAAATCCATAGCGCAAAACAGGATAGCAAGTTTAAAGAACAAAAAATATGAAATAGAACAGGACATCAGAAGCTTCAAAAAGTGCTTATAAAAATAAAAAAAGATACTTTATACTTTACTAGACTATCAATTAAAAATATCTCATGGAATTTGAGATGCATTAGCAAAAGGAGTATGCAAAATAAAATGAAAGGGAAAAAATAATGGCTAACTTCAGTAAAAATAAAAGTGCAAAGAGGAAAATATAACCATATAAAACTGTTCAGATCTGAATCAAATTATTTTCAAGTACTCACAACAACCAATTTATACTAAATATGAATTTAGCCACAATTGAAGATATTTATGGATAATGATAAATGAGAGAAAATATGGTTTTGAAAGTAAGCTAAAATCTTCTACTCAGATAAGGGAAGTCAAAAGTTTACAAGCATTGAATTAGGAGATGTAAAAATATTATTGTTTTTAATGTATGTTTATGGATTTCAAAGCACACACACATGCACATGTCTAACTATTGAGAATGGTTTCCTTTGGAAAATAAGAATGGTAAAAAAGGGCAAAAGAGAAAACTGTGCTATTGTTGTTATTATGTCATAATGCTTGTAGCACTTTGAGGGTTTGAACAACTTGCATGCCATAATTTAACAAAAATAAAAATTATTATGAATGAAATTCAAAGGATAATTTCATGTTTTCAAAAAATAGTACATGTAATAATTTAAGTAAATTAAGTAACTTAATACAAATGATAACATGAAGTTACATCAGTGAGTTTAACTTTTTCCATTAATTTGGAAGACACCTTCAACTCTTGATCTTTTATTAATTGTCCCCAGAAAATTATTGTCCCAGTTTGATATTCCTTAGGCACTACTCTGCTTCAAGGACTCTTCTCCCCACTATTAGTTGGTAAATTCTCCTGGAATGTAAATTGACTTTAATATGAACCTTACTAAAACATAATTAGGGACTTGATCCTGGAACACTATCATCAACCTTGTGCATAAGAACTTATAGTTTTATGGGTGTCTCATATTCCATAGTAAGGATTATTTTTTCTTGACCGATTTATTTTTATTTTTTTAATTACTTAATAAGGATTTTTTTAAAACATAATTTTACTCATTTTAGTTCAACTGGAGTTATTTTTAAGGATTTATTCGATTTTTAATGACAATTAATATTGTATGATATTCATCTCTGACAAGGACCAAATAATTTGTATTAAAATGCTTAAAAATAATACATTAGAAACAAAATTAGTACAAAGAATAAATGTCATAAATGTAATTTTGAAATGAATTATTTACCTTCAAAAAATCTATAGGAAAATAATATATACAGTTCCAAAAACCTTTTTCAAAAAGTTACGCAGTAAGAAGTTCCCGTGGTGGCTCTGCAGAAACGAATCTGACTAGCATCCTGGCCTCGTTCAGTAGGTTTAGGATCCGGCATTGCCATGAGCTGTGGTGTAGGTCGCAGATGTGGCTCGGATCCTGCGTAGCCACAACTCCAATTGGGCCCCTAACCTTCCATATGCCGCCAGTGTGGCTCTGAAAAGATAAAAGACAAAAAAAAAAATGTTATGCAATAACTAATATACATGAGTAATGAGAGAATTTTTATTGGCATATAAACAATGTTTAGAGATAATCGCAATAATACTCCAATCATCAAAAGTGTATTAGAAGCACTTACAACTGTAAGAAATAACATTTTGTTCAACAAATATATATACTACCAAGAAAATTACATTATGGATGTCAAACTGATGAATATATATTTGAAACAACTGCTTTTTAATGTTATCAAATATATATTTTCTCTATCATCTTCTCTTCCTACTTTCTTCCTCTCTTTTTGTCCTTTCCTCCTTCTTTCCAGGCTTCCTCCCTTTCTTTCTTCCTTGTTTTCTTTGACAAAAATAAAGATCAGTATTTAAGAAGCATAAGCTAGGTGTAAAAGAATACATGAATAGATGAAAGATCATGGTTTCTATGCCCATCTGATTACATTCTGCTGATGCAAATCGGTCAAGATTTTTTGCTTTATTTTATTAAACTTATATAAGTGTTACAAAAATCTTTTGTGATTAGAAACTTTGTCTTGTTTCCAAATATATTTGGGCTTCTAGAAAAGGGGTTGTAGCCTTTACTTACAGTTTGGTATAGTAAATATTTTAGGCTTTCTTAATCATACATACATTCTCTGTGGCAACATGAAAAAAATTATAGAAAAAAAAAGTCAACATAGTTTGTTTTAGCCTATCATTTATTGACCCTGGCCTCGCTCAGTGGGTTAAGGATCTGGATTGCCGTGAGCTGTGATATAGGTTGCAGACGCAGCTCGGATCCCGAGTTGGTGTGGCTGTGGCGAAGGCCGGCAGCTGTAGCTCAGATTAGACCATTAGACCCCTAGTCTGGGAACCTCCACATGCCATGGGTGCGGCCCTAAAATGATGAAAGACCAAAAAAAAAAAAAAGATTAGGGAACAAAAATTCTAGCAATAGAATCTATTCAAAATTAAACAGAGAAAAAACTAATCAAAATAAAGCAAACCATTAGAGAATGTTTGGACAATATTGTGTGGTTTAAAATAAGTGTAACTGGAGTTCCTAAAGGAGAAAAGAAACAATGGCTGAGAATGTCTCAAAATTTGGTGAAAAATATCAACCCACAGAGCTAAGAATCTAGATAAACTCCAATCAGAAGACAGTGAGGACCACGTAAATGTACATTTTTTTTTTTTTGGCTTTTGAAAAACAATTGTATGGAGGAAATTGTGAAAGCCTTCAGAGGAAACAGACACACACATATATATATGGAGAAATGAAATTAGAGTAATAGATGACCATTCAAAACAGAAGAAAGTGAAACAATATCCAAAAAAAAAATTAATAGGAAATAAGAAATAAATTCGAACTATGTAGCCAGCAAAATTAACTTTTAAAAATGAAATAAAGACATTTCAGACATATAAAAGCTGAAATAATGCATCACTAGCTGAACAACACTTTAGGCAAAAATAAACAAACCTCTTCAGGCAGTTAAAAAAAAATACATGGATGGAATTAGGATCAGCTTTACAAAGAAAAAGCAATGAAAAAAGAAAATATTGGGGTAAATATGTTAAAACTATTTTCTTATTGTTTATAAATGACTATTAAGTGTTTAACGGAAAAATAATAATGGATCGTGGAGTTCAATATACAATAAAATAGCACACACAACAGCACAATGCTGCATGAAAAATTGGAAATATATTAAGTTCCTTATATGTGAAGTGGTATATTATTTCTGGAAGATAAACTATGATATTTTAATGTTTTATTCTGTAAACTCTAAAGCAATGATTGTAAATTCTATAAAAAGTAAACAAAGATATGAGTAAGAAGCAAATAAAATCCACACGAATCAAATAATAAAATATATTCCATTAAATCAAACATAAGGGTGCAATAGAGGAAGAATCAGAAGAAATGAGACAAATAAAAACAAATAGCAAGATTATAAATTCAAACCAAATGATATTCACATTAAATATAAATAGTTTCCAAACACCAATGAGAAGACAGAGAATGTCAAATTGAATAAAAGTGAATCCTCTTTTTATATACAGGCTATAAGAACTCCACTTTAAATACAAAGACACAAATAAGTGAAAAGTAAAAGTATCATAAAATATATACCAGCTAACACTAATCAAAAGAAAGTTTTATTTACTCTATGTTGTAAGAAATAATCTGGCTATGGAAAAAAAAATATTATTCAACAATTTATAGCTCTTTGCAGATATCTTTTTCACTCTTTTTTTTTTGCAAAATAAACTACATAAAAGAAATGAGGATGTCTTCAGATAGCACCTTTTTTTTTTTTTGGTCTTTTTGTCCTTTTTATGACTGCACCCGTGGCATATGCACATTCCCAGGCTAGGGGTCCAGTCAGAGCTGTAGCCACTGGCCTATGCCACAGCCATAGCAACAAGGGATCCAAGCCGCGTCTGCAGACTTTGCCACAGCTCACGGCGACGCCAGATCCTTAACCCACTGAGCGAGGCCAGGAATCGAACCTGCAACTACATGTTCCTAGTCGGATTCATTTCTGCTGCGCCACGAGGGGGAACTCCTCAGATAGCCCTTTCTGTGTCCTAAATTAGAGTAGTTATTTTTTTATTTAATCTTACTCCACTGTAAATAAACCAAAATTTAATAATTAAATTACTAATACTTCATTTGAGAGATGACAGCTGAAGACAATGAAGGCGGTACAAATAAATTAGGCAAATATATATATATATATATATATATATATATATATATATGTTGCAGTAGGATTGTGTTATTGTGCTGTCAAACTGAAGACACGTAATTTTGACAACCAGTTTCTCTGTAGACATACTTGCTGTGGGCATTTCTCCAAAGATACATACAGATGGCCAAAAATCACATGAAAAGATGCTCAACATCACTAATTATTAGAGGAAAGAAAATAAAAACTACAATGAGGTGTCTGTGCAGCAGCTTGGATTTTTGCTGAATCAAAAATTCAATCCCTGAACCTGCCCAGTGGATTAAGGATTCTGCATTGCCAGGGCTGTGGCTTAGATTTGATCCCTGGTCCAGGAATTTCTGTATGCCATGCATGCAGACAAAACCAAAAACAATATGAAAACAAAAAAAATTACAATGAGGTATCATACAGACCTAATATCAGTAGAAATGACTGTCATCAAAAAGCCTATAAACAATAAATCTTGGAGACAGTGTTGAGAAAAGGAAACCCTCTTACATTCCCATGTTGGTGGGAATGTAAACTGGTGTAACCACTATAGAGAACAGTATAGAGTTTCCTTAAAAAACTAAATATAGAACTATCATATGATTCAGCAGTCCCACTCTAGGGTATATATCCAGAGAAAACCATATTTCTAAAATATACATGCACACAATATTCCTTGGAGCACTATTTACAATAGCCAAGACATGGAAATAACTTAAATGTCCATCAATAGAGCAATGGATAAGAAAGATGTGGAACATATGTACAATTGAATATTAGCTATTGAAAGTATGAAATATTACCATTTGCTTCAATATGGATGGACCTAGAAATTATCTGACTAGGGAAGTCAGAGGAAGACAAATATCATGTGAAATCGCTAATGTGGAATCTAATTAAAATGATACAAAAAAACTTATTCCCAAAATAGGAAAACTTATTCCCAAATCGGAAATGTTGGGAGGAGGGGTAATTTAGGATTTGGGGATTAACATATTTACACTACTCTGCCTAAAACAGATAACAAGGACCTGCTAGCACAGGGAAATCTAGTCAACACTATGTAATAACCCATATGGGAAAACAATCTGAAAAAGAATGGATATATGTATATGTTTAATTGATTCACCTTGCTGTGCACCTGAAACTAACACAATCTTGCAGGTCAACTGTGCTCCAACAAAATTTTAAAAATAAATTTGCTGTGGAAAACTTGAAAGCAGACCCCACAGAACTGATAGTACCAGGTTAAATAAAGAGAATAAAACATGTACCTCCTGGCTATCCCTCTCTCTTATAGCATTTCCTATTGCTTATGGTGTACCCCACGTGAGAATTATCTCCTCTACTGTTTCATGTCGGATGTCCATGAAGTTATACCCCAAAACTTTCCTAGTATTTGCTTTACTGATGCCTAGAAGCAAATAGACAACCTCACACTAGCGAGGAAAGATAGAGAATAAGGATCTAGTTGGGGGAAGCTTAGAAGCATCACAAAGTTCATGTATACTATATTTTCAGAATTTACTCTTTTTTGTTTCCCCCCACCCCTTATTTCCAAAGTTTAATTTCCCAGCCTATTTTGAGGAAGGGGGATTCATTACATGCAATACTTGTTATATCTTCAATTCATCCTATTGAAACTATCATACTTGAAACGTTACTACTCCTCAAAATACCATCTTACTTCTAAATGAGAAATGAACAATGAACCAAATAAACTTTCAAGTAAAACAATATTGAACGTAGAAATAGAAAATTAAGACAAAGAGAAATATACAGTTACATTTTATTTCATTCCGAATAGGTAGTTTTCACTTTTGTTCTGTATAATTGTCATGTTTCCTCTTTATTTGCAATATTACATTTTAAATTGATTGAAACATTTTAACACTATCACAGAAATAGATTGGTTTTCTTCTGAGCAGACCACTTAGCAACCTGATTTTCTTTTCTTTTGAGAGATATATATGGGAACATATTTTCAGTTGACAGGTGACTAGCATAAAGAAAAGTGGAATGTTGTTTTTGGACTGAACATTTAATAGTTCCTCCATGAATAAAAGCTTAAGTGTTGGCTAGGTTTCTGCATATTAAATGTGAAAAATAAAAGAATATATATCCCTCTTTTGGTTTTCAGCCAAAAATGTAAACGAATTACATTTCTTTTTTACTTATTTATGTATTTGATTATAAGAATTGGCATTTAAAATTATGAGATAAAGGTAAAGAGAGAGAATAAGCATTTTGTATGTTCAGAATAGGCAGTAATCTAAGTACCTATAAATCAATGCCAGTGGAGAGATTAAATGTAAATATGTTTATCATCTTTATCTGAATATTTTTCCATATTTTGTCCATTAAAATTTTACATATAAAAATTGTGTCCTATGTGGCACTTCAAGACTCCCATAAGCGAGGATGATAATCTGGATCAGTAATAAAGCCTGGTAAAATTAGGCAAAATAAACTGGATGTCTTTCATCCTTTTTAACATTTTCATATAATTATTTTGACTTTGGCTGATTTCATTAGGAGACTGAATGTGAAATTGTTGAATATATACTTTCACTTCTGAAAATTTGCAACCATTGATTACTCTGATTTCCTATTCAAAGTAGTAACAGAGATTGAACTATTCTTTTTTAAAAATCTTAAAGTGATTTGTAAAATCTTTATATAATTGAAAGAACCTCTGGTAAACATTATGTGAACTTTTTTTGAAAAAATGCAATAATAGGTCTAAACTCTCAAACACTACCCACTTCAAAAAGTGCTATATAAACATGATATTCATATTCCACCACCCTCAATTTCTTAAACATATAATTAAAAATAAAGCAAAATTCCCAAATCTCTAAAAGTTTTTCAATAAGGTAGTGGACCAACTTTTACAAGAAAGCAATAACATAAATAAAAAGAAATGTAATAGAGTGTGAAATGTATTCTTTAGGACATGCTTGGGTTCTCACAGACAGTAAGTAAATGCTTTGAAAAATCAGTTTAAGAAAAATGAATACATTCTTGTTTTTTTTTTCCTTTGTATTTGAAGGGTGATTACGTGTTGTCTAAGTTGAAAACTTGTATGTAGTGTCTGACTACTGCCTCTCAATTTTTTAGCCAATTAGCTTCAAAACTCTTCAAAAATACTTACAAATAATTATTCAGATTCATCTACTTCTCTCCATACTCACTACCCAGATTCCCAGCATCCCTCTGCTAGATGATTTCTTTTGCGTATTCTTACCTTATCTTCTTATTCCCAGTATGGTCCCCATAACATTCAGTTTGATACACTCTTGAAGCCAGCACTGTCAAAGTTTTTCACCTCAAGATTTTTTAAAATGTTTAAAATTCACTGATGAGCCAATTATTTTTTTTTTTTTAATTTTGGGAAATACATATAGAACACAAATGGCAAATGGGATTATAATAAATTCCATTTCTTATAATGGGATAGGAATTGTAAATGGGTACCACTTACATTTTGAAATGTTTGGGTAAACATTACAAATACAAAAAAATAAGTGGCAATAAATCACAAACCCATTCATTTACAGTTTCTAAGGACACATACACTCTAATGTTGTTAGGTTTGACTTAGAATATAATTAGACTTCCACCAAAATTTAATCCAGCTGAGGTTTACTATGCATAGATTAAAGCTGATTAGTCCAGAATTTCACTATCAAGAAAGCTGACTACTGTGTACTACAACTCAGATGCCTGTATAGAAAAGCAAAATTTTTTTCAGGGTAATGGAAAGATAGAGACAAATCTGCAAGACTCAGAATGGTTGAATCATTATGATTCAGAAGTCATTATTTATTTACTGATGACAACATGTGCCACAAAAACAATAAAGTCAACAAGTAGCTGTGCATAAGGCATAGCTATAGAATTCATGAGTTGTTTTCTAAAATGTTTTTAATGGATCCTATTTTTATATCATTTTTAAGTTTATATAAATCTGAGTAGCTAATACAGAGAAATCCAATACACTTTCTCTCCCCCTCTTAACAACATCTTGAATTAGTGTGTCACATTTCTAAAACTGATAAACGAATATTGACACTTTATCATTAAAGTTCATATTTGCATTAGATTTCACTCTTTATTTCATATATCTTAATGGTTTTTCACAAATGCAAAATGTCATATAGTCACCATTGGAGTAACATACACAAAAGTTTCATTGCCTTAAAAGTTCCCGGTGCTTCATCTCGCCATTCCTCTTGTCCTCCCCACTAAACCATGGAAATCACTGATCATTTCACTATCCTCTGAAGTTTTGCCTAATTCAGGATGTCACACAGTTGAAATCATATCTATGTAATCTTTTCAGAATAACTTCTTTCCCTAATCACTGTAAAATTCCGTTCAAGTATTTATGTAACATGATAGCTCGTCTTCTTTCTTTTTGTTTTTATTATGATTTTATTTTTTAAACCTTTAAAATTCACAGGAAAATTAAAGGAAAGGAATAGGGATTTCCCATATACTCCCAGACCCTATACAAGCAAAAACTGCTCCCATTAAATTATCTATCAGCTATAACAAAGGTATTTACCATTCATCAGGTATATATGTTTGTTAGACCTGATGAATCTACCTTGAAACCTTCTAATATCTTGATACCTTCCAAACAACTCAAGATTGCCATTGCAGTTTTTTTGTGGATTTTTCCATTCTTTGAATTTGGAGAAATATATAATGGGGTATCTATCATTATGATATACAGAGTATTTTTCATAGATCTAAAATTGTTCTGTGCTCTACATGTTTATACCTCCTCTTCCCCCCAGCTCCTGGCCACTACTGATCTTCTTACTGTCTGTATAGTTTTGCTTTCTCCAAAATGTCATACAGTTGAAACTGTACATTACATAGCCTTTTTAAATTAGTTTCCATCACTTAGCAATGTACATTTAAGTTCCCTTTGTCTATTTTCATGACTTGATAGCTTTTTCTACATCTATTGATATGATTATGTGATTTTTCCTTTTTAGCCTATTGATGTGTTGGATAATATTGGTTGATTTTTATATTATTGAACCAGTTTTGCATATCTGGTATGTGTCTCATTTTTTTTTTCTTGGTATTTAATTCTTTATACTATCAGATTAGACTTGCTATATTTTGTTGAGGTTTTTGTTCAGGGAAGTTATTGGTCTATCATTTTTTTTTCTTATGTATCTTTGCCTGGTTTTGGTATTATGGTAATGCTGGCCTTATAGAATGAGTTAAGAAGTGACTCCTCTGTTTCTATCCTCTGAAAGATACTATAGAGAACTGATATAATTCCTTCCTTAAATGGTTGTTAGAGTTCATCATTGAACTTATCATACTATTTGCCCTTCCTCATTTTTAATGGATTGTCTGTTTTCATTGTTGGGTTTTAAGTTTTAAGAGATCTTATATATTTTGAACCCATCCTTTACCACATAATTTTTCTGCCAGCATTTCTCTCAGTTTGTGGTTTCTGTTTTCATTCCATTAATACATATCTTTTTTAATGAAATAAAGACAGAGTTGCCACCAGTTGAGAGAATTGTGCACATTCTATTAGCCTTATTTCACAGGTGATTCAAGCTTGCATGGATATGTTACATATTTATTTCAAACTTTGGTTTAACATAATCAAAATTGTATGCTGTCTTTCATTGTGTAATATTCTTCCCAAACATAGGTTATGGAAATACATAAAATTCTAGTATCAAAAAAATATACACATCCATTTATCCCATAAATGATGTAGTTAAGATACATAGATAAACACTATAAGCAGCGCAGCAGAAGTACCAACATCCTTTTAGGAAGAACAGCTCAACAGCAAAGAAAATAAATTTATGTTAAATACATAGCTTCTAGTTATTTTTTGATGGATGAAGTTTAAAATCTAGCCAGGGTAGGGACAAAATCTGCTGGCCCAAAGGTTTGCTTATGATATTTATTATTTCTTTAAATCTTTGCAAAAGAGGACATCAACAGTACCTACCTTAATCCAGTTGAGTTTCAGGACACAAATAACACAAAATTAATATTTCTGATTAATATGAACTACCAATTAAATACAAAGTTTAAAGCTTCTGTGCATCTTTTCTTTTTGTTTCTTTACTTAATAATATGATGATTTTACACAATGTGAAATTTTATTTGAATGAACAAGCCATTATATAAATAAAATAATCAACTTACAACTTAACACTGTAACTGTATTTTAACAGAAACTTCTCTATTTGTTTGGATATCAGTTCTTTCCTTCTCCTATAATAAAATCAGAGACATACTGAGAGTGTAAGCTTTAAATGCAACAGGGACATTTTTCTTTCTTCTTCTTTGCCTAGTTAACTACCAGTTGTCTTTGAGTCTCAGTTCAAAGATATATCTTGCTTCTCTTTCCAGGATTAGATATTTGTCTTATGTGTTGCAGGAATATCACATGAACACAGCATGCCTTCTCCTATTTACTTGCTGGTATTCTCCTATAAAGACTGCAATAAGGGTTACTTCTCTTTCCGAGAGGTACTCAAAGGAGTGTCCTGGCATGTGAGAAAGAAATGTTAGTATTTCTATTTCTAGTTTCATCTTAGGAAGATCAACTATTAATAAAATCATTTAGTTTCCATTCTATTTGTGGTGACACATATTGTAATTGCCGTAGAGATGATTAATGTTTCCTTATAACTGGTTCTTCCTCACTCCAAATATTTGGAAGATTCTACTGCTTAGCCTTTTGCCCACTAGGAAGAACAGTGTGACTAATTGTTTAACAACAGCAAAAAAATTGTCTGTATTGTTGTCCATTTTTGGAAGAAAGTTACCAATAGTCAATGATACTTTTCCCCTTATGGAGAAGCTAACCAAATAATAAAACCATTTAAATATTCTAAAGAGAATTTCACAAAATTTTTCACCGCATCACTCATAGGTTTCTTCAGATGTAATGTGCTTTAATTTATTGAAATTTATATGCAGTTTAATATAGGATTTACAGATTATATTATTTATTGGGTGGATATTTATGATTTTTTTAATGACAGGAACTGGCTTTAATTATTTTATCTAAACCAAAATTAGTAGTTACTTAATGACAAATGACTTCAAAGGTTTGTTGGACTGAAAGACATGGAACCCTGGAAAGAGTTTCACTGCTACCATTACAGCAACAAAAAACAATCAGACTGCAGCTTCACAAATTTATTTGAACCCATTAGAGAGCTGAGGTTACAGGGAAAATGATTAGCTTCATTAAGGGCAGACAAATGGAGATATGAGTAAAAGAAGAACACTTGCTTATTTATAGCAGGTTCAGGCAGAAAATCGGAATATTTCAGCTAAAATAGTTACCGAATTGGTAGAAGCCAAATATGGGCTGCTATGAATGGAATGTGGGAGAGTAGGGCACCGATTTTGGATGAGGGAAACATTGTTTTGCAGCAATTTTCTCCATTTCTCCACAAATCCTACTTGATGCTCGAAAAAATAAATAGTAAATAAATAAAAGGAAAAAAAAGAGAGAGAGAGAGTGCCCTGGTGAAGAATCTGTTCCATGGGACAAAGCCTTAATCTGCAAAAAGAAGGGCAAAACCCCCTGTTTTCCATAGGCTATTTTTGACAACCTATTTTGGTTAGGAGAAAGACACATTATAAAAGCAAACAAATAAAAACTCTAACTCTGGGAGAGGAAGGACACATTCTTCGGGGCCTGTAATTCTGCAAAAGATATGGGAACACTAAGGTATAAAATGTTAGCAAAGGAGATGAAGAACTCCACTGAAAGTTTTAGCAATACACTTGTCACAACTGCAGTTGAGAAGACCATCTGTGCATTTGAAAGAGCTAAGTAGAATTTATTCACTCAAAAAAAGAAAAAAACACACACACTTTTTCCCCACAATTCCTACTAATTACAACTGAAATTCTGTATGTTGTGTACAAAACAAATTTACAAACTACCTTAAAGTTAGAGAGAGAGGACATTATATAAGCAAAGAGTGGTCGATTCTCCAAAATGTCATGACTATGTTAAATGTGTATGCACCCAAAAATAGAGCTTCAAAATATGTGAAGTAACTACTGATAGATCTGAAAGGAGAAATAAACAATCCCACACAGAATTATAAATGTTAAGACATCCTTTTCAGTGTTAGTAAAGAGAAGAATAAGTAAAATCAGTAATGACAGAATATTTTAAAAATACAGTATACCTACTTCATGTAATTGGTATTTACAGAACTTTCCATTTAACATGAGCAGGAGATTAGATATAGATATAGATACAGATATAGATATAAATGATAAAGAGATAGTATACATATATATATGCATGTGTGTATACATAGATCTATATACACAGATATGTATATACAGATATATATATACACATGTGTATATATGTGTGTATATGTATATGTATAATTTTCATTACATTTAATATTTTAAAATTTATTTTGTAGAACATTTATAAAGAGAACCCCATTTCCTTACCCCCCAAACAAACCTTAGTACATTGAACAAAACAGAAAGTGTACAAAGTGTGTTCTTACAACAAAATAAAATTGAAATGGAAACCAGTATATATATTTGAAAAATCTCCAGACATTTGGGGAAAATAATAGTTACAGATAATCCAAAATTGAATGTAAATCATTTATCAGAACCTGAACTCTGTTATAAATTAATAACATAACTATATTACACAGGGCAAGGAATAAAATAACGAACCCAAGTAAATTTTAAATGTATTTAGAAATGATACTGAAGGCTATTAAAAAAAACACTGTACACAACACCGAACTGTGGTTAGCAAATGTATACAAATTGTTGAAATTTCTTGTAAGGTACATTTGAATTGAACAAATACTATATTGTAGGTAATGGAATCCAGATGTCTCACACATGGAAAAGTACATTACCAATGAGAATGTGAGAAGGATAACATGAAAATTTTGGCATTAATTTGGAATCCAAAGTAGCACGGTAAAGTTATGGATTTTTTTTTGTTTTTTGTCTTTTTAGGGCTGCACCTGTGGCATATGGAGGTTCCCAGGCTAGGGGTTGAATTATGTAGCCACTGGCCTATGCCAGGGCTACAGCAACGTGGGATCCAAGCCTTGTCTGCAACCTACACCACAGATCATGGCAACTCCAGATACTTAACCTACTGAGCGAGGCCCAGGGATTGAACCCGCATCCTTAAGGATGCTATTTGGGTACTTAACTGCTGAGCCATGACAGGAACTCCCAAAGTTATAGGTTTTGAAGATAGATGTGATGAATAGATGATAGGTGATAGGTAAATGTTAGATAGATGGATGGATATGCATTATCTATTATGCATACTTATGTTTCCTAGGGTCTAAGACCAGTGACACTCTATTAGCAATGAGCACATCTAGTTCCCAGATTTTAATATCTAAATTCCATTTTCTAGTAAAAGGGAACTTGGTTCCAGGTTTTCGTGGAAACTTGTTCCAGTTCTATGTATGGGAAAATACAAAATGAGCAAGGAGCACCTTGTAGCGGGAAGGATGAAAAATTGGGTGTATACTGAAAGGATATAGGAGCTAAGAAGAAAGAACTTCCAATGGCCAAATCTGGAACAATATAGGCAAAAAAATAAATTAGGATTGTACTGCAGTATAACCCATAGTATTAAAATAACTATCTATGAACCATATTACCATAAATGACGGAATAAATGTATAAATTGGGAATGAGTGACAGCTGAGTCTCACAAAATATTACAATTAATAAAAGTGACCATTAGGACACCACAGTAATAATTGTTGCAGCAAGATACACCAACGAAAGCTAAAATCATTACGTAAATATTTGAAAGGAAACAATATTTCATAGTCTCAAGGTATATACCCTATGATGTTTCTTAATTACAGATATTAAAGTAGTAAGTTTTTAGCTCAGAAACCATGGTAGCAAAAAGATCAAGTTAAAATTAACTCTTAAAAGACACGTTTATATCATATGCTCCCAGATATCCCATGACTTTTGTGGTGCTCTAGCCAGAAATAAAGAACCCCAATTAAAATGTGAGAAAATGTCAAACAGTCCCAACTGAGGGGCATTCTAGAAAATAACTGCTTACACTCCTAAAAAGTGTCAAGTTCTTGAAAGACATGGAAAGACTGAAAATGTCACAGAAACTTTGCAAAGACCTGGGTAGCTAAATGCAATTGTAGTAAGGAAAAAAAAAATTATTGTCAAAAGTTGTCAGACATAAATGAAGTCTGCCATTTAATTAATAGTACTCTATTAGGATAACTTCTTATTTTGGCAATTTACCTATGGTTATATTAAGATGTTACCATCAAAAGGGGCTGTGTTAAGGTATTACAAAACTGGGCTATTTTAGTACTTTGTGAGGCTAAAATTATGTCAAAATAGCATTCTAATTTAAATTTGTTATTGAAATCTACGATAAATATATGCTGAAAAAGAAGTATTGCAAATCATGTGCCTTATCTCTGATGACAAATAGCTGTCAACACTATATTACATTAAAAAAACCTAAATTCTATCCTTTCAGTCTGAGTGTAAGGCTAAAAATTAATGAGAAGTAATTGTTTATTTTAGGGGGAAAAACATTTAAGAACTATATATGTGTGTGTATATATTGGGAAATTCCGCATGTCACAGGCACAGCCAAAAGAAAAATGAGAAAAAAAATAACTGTTTTCTCAGATAAAGACCAAAATCTATAATTTCTGAATTCTTTTTTTAATTTAAAATATAGTTGATTTACAATGTTTCTTCAATTTCTGTTGTACAGCAAAGTGACCCAATCACACACAGTTCCCTGTTCTGTACAATAGAAGACCTCTGCCAATCCATTACAAATGTAAAAGTTTGCATCCACCAACCCCAAATTCCTTGACCGCCCCACTCCAACGCCCTTCTCCCTGCTACCCCTGACAACCACAAGTCTGCTCTCCACGTCCGTGGTCTGTTTCTGTTTTGTAGATAGGATCATCTGTGTCATATATTTGATTCCACATATAATTGATATAATATGGTATTTGTCTTTCTCTTTCTGACTTAGTATGAGGATCTCTAGTTGCATCCATGTTGCTGCAAATGACATTATCTGGTCCTTTTTTATGGCGGGGTATCATCCCACTGTATATATGCACCACATCTGCTTAATCCATTCATCTGTTGATGAACATTAGGTCATTTTCATATCTTGCCTATTGTGAATCATCCTCTGATGATCATAGGGGTGCATATATCTTTTTGGAGGAACGTTTCACCCAGATAAATGCCTAGGGTTAAGAATGCTGGATCATATTGTAGTTCTATATTTAGTTTTCTGAGGTAATGCCATACTGTTTTACATAGTGATTTGCCAATTTACATTCCCACAAACAGTGTAGGAGAGTACACTTTTTCTCCACACCTTCGCCGACATTTGTTATTTGTTGACTTGTTAATGATGGCTATTCTGACCAGTGGGAGGTAGTACCTCATTGTAGTTTTGGTTTGCATTTATCTAATAATTAGTGATGTTAAGCATTTTTTTTTTTTTATGTGCCTGTTGACCCTCCGTACATCTTCAGAGAAATGTCTGATTAGGTCTTCTGCCCATCTTTCCATTGGGTTGTGTTTTTGTTTTTGAGCTGTATGAGTTATTTATATATTTTGTGGATTATCTTGATGATCCCATAGCTTCTCAACAATTTTTTTTGGTTAGATCACTGATATGAGGATAGTTACAGAATTACGGTTGATTTGGCATAAAATGAAATGCTAAACGATGGGGTAATTGAAACAAAAATAGGTAGAGAAATCACTGTTTTTATACAAAGAGTCTGTTAAAACACATAAAAAAATTGAAATGATGTAGAGAAAAAGGTGCTTGTGTGCTTTCTTGGTACAAAATGGATGGGCTTTGACGAAATTCATCAGGATGGACCCCAAAGAGTTTTTGCAATGATAAACTATCCTAAAGTTATGTTTACAACTGATAAACTATCTTAAAGTTTTGTTGACTATAAGAACAGGAATAATGTGCCATTACCTGAGCTTTAACAAAATTCATAAACTGTATCAAAATCTCCCTACCAATGTGGACATAAATTAGTAATATATACAGATACATATAAACCAAAATAAAAGAGTATGTGTAAGTGCAATTTTGTTTTAGATTTTGTAAGTTCTGAAATATGATTATATCATTTCTAATATATGTCAATTGGTATACTCTGCATGCACATTTTTTCCCTATTTTTATGTATTTGTGTGTGTTTTTACTCTTTACTGAGGGATGACTGATATACAGAGAAGTCACACAGATTTAATATATACATCTCATTTTTTTGTTAATTAAAATTCAATGGTAAAATTAATTCTCAATATAGGTCAAATTATGTATTTAGAGAAATCATGAGACCTTTGAAGTCTTCCTATCTATTTACACTGGCAAGAGTATCAGTCTTGTAACTTTGTAAATACACATTTTTTGTGTGTGGTGGTGGTGTTCCCAAAAATATATGGGAAAATGAATGAATACATTTTAATGAATCAGTTTTTAATATTCAAGAATATATCAAAATATTTGTATTAAGTCATAGAATCTTTAAAAGCAATATACTCTAGGATTGGTATAAAATTATCCACTATTAATACTGACCCTCAGATGCAGCTGTTTTCTTCTTTGTGACTGAGTTCACACCTAAGTGGTAAAAGAATAATATTATTTTCCATTTCTAACTCTTTTAAATGGATTGAAGATATGCATGACCAAATACAAAGTTCTAGGTCATTTTATAAGAAAAAATGTAACATACTATACACATACAATTTTATTTTGTTACACTAACCCTATGGAAAATAATTTGGGAACACAGAGTTCACTTTCGCACAGTGATTTTATTTTTCTTTGGAGGTTCCAGTCAATACCTAAGAAGAAGCAATTTACTAAGTTGTGTCTTGGGGCATTGTAATTCACCACACATGGGTGAACATTTTGCTCTGGGAAGGTAGTTACTCATGGCAAAATCAAATCTATTCAATTCTATTTTGCAATGACAACAGTAACTTGTATAAGAATAACAAATATAGTGTAGACTCGACTTTTCTTTTGTAGTGGTGCTTCACTTTCAAAATTTTAGTCTGCTTTTTAGTCCCATCTTAACTGATTTTCTCTGTGTATCAGTACAAATTTTAAAGTGTTACACACTTTTAAAAGAATCACTGAGGCATTTTTGTATGTATGTCTGTGATTTCTGGCTCTTCGATTAGGCTTTCCCTTGACAAGACTATACTGATGTCCATTTATATATTTCTAAAATCAATAATAGTGTCTCACTCAAGCTATATTTAATGAAGCACTGATTTATATGACTTCTGTTATTTGATCAAGAAACTTTGTATGTGTTACATAATTTAAACTCCTGAAGAATATTAAAAATTGAGTATTAGTCCTTTTTCCAAAATAAGTAATTAATGTTAGTAAAGATTGACATTCACAGGGTCATACAAGGAAGAGCTTGGGTTCAATCCTTTTTCTGTGGATTTAGGGCTTGAAATATTTCTGTGAATTTAGATATAAATTCTTGCTTCTAATAATCATATCAGCCAAGTTGAACTTATGTATATTGATGCAATAGATTTGACTGATACCAGTCTTTCACTGACAATTTACTATTGAAGGACCTCACCTCAATTTTGTACTTATCTGAAGTGCTAAAGACATTCAAACATATTGTTACAAAGAAGAAATGCCATATTTATGACTGTAGGCTGGCACAATTCAAATAACTAGCTTGGAGGTATCCCTAGCGAGTACCTCTCAATAATAAACTATTCCCAGAGTTTCTGTTCTCATTGGTGATAGCGCAAGGCTCAAAAGCTTGGAAAGCAATATGAGCTACCTTAAATTTTCAAATATTTTGTTTATTTTCAATTGAAGACTGATGTGAACGCTTCCTCCCACAGGACCATTGTAAATTTATATCCTAATATGTCGTTATAACTGTAAATGACCAGATACAATTTTACTCCTGGCTTTGTCATTGCTTGGAAGCCTCTATACTAGGTAGAAGTATATACCAAGGTGTGTTTACTGTTTCTAACACTGCCTTATCTTTTGAAATGATTATTACATTAGAAGATGAAGTGCAGGAGTTCCCCTTGAGGCTCAGAGGTTAAGAACACAACAAGTATCCATCAGGATGCATATTCAATCCCTATCCTCACTCGGTGGGTTAGGTATCTGGGGTTGTGGTCAGCTGTGCTGTAGCTTGCAGATGTGACTTGGATCCAGCCTTGCCAATGTGTGGCATAGGCTGGCAGTTGCAGTTCAGATTCAACCCCTAGCCTGGGTACTTCCACATGCCACATTGTGGCCCAAAAAAGCAAAACATGAAGATGAAGTGCATCAGCAGTTTTTTTTTTCTTTTCTTTTTTTTTGCCCCAATTTTTAATTTCATATGAGTTGCATTTTGTTTGATGAATGCTTTCCTCTTGCCTTCAGGATCAAATCCAAACCCTTTAACGTGGCATACTAATGTCTTTAATCTGCCTCATGATTAGTTGTCCAACCTCACTATTTGGCAGTTTCCCCTCACACCTGTGCCCAAAGCACACTGAACAATTTGCTGTGCCTTGGCAATGCTGTGCTTTCTCACGCCTGGGTTGCTTTTGCATGTATACTGCCTAGTGAGTACTTCCATTCATTTCCTTGCTTGGGTAAATCCTACCACTCTCAAAAGCTCAGTTCAAATATTGATTACAGTTTTCCTACTTGATCGTATCCTAGATAAGATAGATACAGATATAAGTACAGATCTAGACATAGACATAGACAGAAATATAGATTAGAGCTGTACTACAAGCACATTTAAATTTCCTCAAGACTTTTGAACCTACTTTAAAAGCCAACCTTAGTAACCTGTGCAGTCCTCACAAAAACCATGAAAAAAATGTGGTTAAGTTTAATTACACTTTGTATTAAAATTGAAAGTTGTAATCATTAAAGGCCAGCAAAAAGTTTAGAATCTCCTGGATATCCACAATTGGCTAAAACTGAGAACGGACCAAACATCCGACCTGCTACAGGATATTTCTCATGTTCTTTCCTTTATTCCATCTCAAGTGTTTCACGTATTTCTACAAGAATCACAGTTTACACAGAACCACGTATAGAGTATTTGGGGAATAATTTAAGAGATTTATAATGGTGATTTTGACATTACAATGTTCCAAAATAAGTATTGAATTTAGAATCAACGCTTAATTAAAACACAACTTGGAGTTCCCACTATGGCACAGTGGAAACTAATCCCACTAGTATCCATGAAGACACAGTTCGATCTGTGCCCTTGCTCAGTGTGTGGGTAATCCTGCATTGCAGCTGCAGCTCAAAATCGACCCCTAGCCTGTGAACCTCCATTTGCCATGGGTGAGACCCTGAAAAGGCAAAAAAAAAAAAAAATCAAACAATTCAATTATCTTGCATATCCACATATCTCATTAGCACCCTGTGATTTTTAAATATTTTCCAAATTGAATTAAATATAATTATATTTAACATATTTATACAATGGTCAGCTGAAAGGTCTTTAAAAACAAGAGATACATTTTTTTTTAATTTTGCATAGTAATTGCTCCATTTTGGAGTGTCAATAACTTTTGGATAATTGAACGATTAATTCAATTTATATATAGATTTCATTGGCATATTTCTCAAACCACAAGCTAACTATATCACCACTCTGTTATTGAAAACTGAAAAAGCCAATTGCATTATATGATACCTTCATTATTCTGTCACTACTTGTTCTATTGCCTTAAGGTAATCAAAAGAGATATGTAATAAGGACTGTAACAATAGAACTACTTTGTATTTGAGTAAAAGCATATACATAAACTCAGTGAGATATTTTACACCAAATTAAGATATGTGAATCAGCATAAAAATAGACAATGACAAATAACCATCAGTTTGACATAGTGCTTTGAAAAATATGGTAAATCTAAATAAGATTCTAAATATTCCAATGATGATGAACATGAACGTGCAAGTCCATATGCTAACATGATTTTTACACATCTTCAAGTGGTAAAAGATGCTTGGAGATATTTAAATAATTATCCGTTTTGACATAAGATTTTCTTCTACAACCTTGAATCGAGGATGAGTACCTAAGATATGACTTCATCTTTTCACTGGCAAATAAAGATGCTCTTTGTCTTTATCGACCTGTTTAACTCTAATGTAGCCACTACAGACCAGCCACTTTGATATGAATTATTTTGAAGTTATAGACACCTATAAGACTTTGATTTTTTTTTTTTTGCCAAATAACATTGGAACAAGTATTTTATTTTCTAAATAGAAATATGTATTATGGCAATGAATTTTTTAAATTATATTATTTACAATTTCTGTAAACATGGAATCAAGGTTTTTGCTACAGTTTATACATCTACTTTGACAGTATAAGTATGTAAAATAATGTACCTTGGGCATGTTAGGAGAAAGCTTTTCTAGATGACATGATGATGCTTGACATGTAAATTGCCAGTGAAAAGAGTCCTACAGAAGATCACACCAATTCCATATGCTATTTTGTTCAACCATAGGTAGTTGAACTTAACACAATTTATGGGGTTTCCCATATGATATAAATATTAAAAATATTAAATATTAAACTCTATATTTACTTCTAAACTTTCTGCTCTTCCTTGTTGACTTTTCACCAACAGAATTATACCCTCTTGCACACACACACACATATATATACACACACACACACACTTGTATGTACACATAGCTTTTTCTCTACCCCATTCATTTTTCCTGTGACTGGGCCTTATTTATTTATTTGTTCATTTATCTCATAAAAACAAAAGCAGATCCATTCCTTTTTTATGTTTACTAGAAACAAGTCAAACACAAGAGATGAAGAAACAGAAACCCAGAGACAAAAATGACTACGATGATGACTAGGGACACAAACAACCTTGCATCTTGTCCAAATTCCAGCTAAGATTTTAGATTTCTAAGGAATAGGGATTTTAACCAAAGTTATCTAGGTTTCAAGGCCTCAACCTGTCTAAACTAATCGATGTGTTAAATTTAAAATACATTTTCTCACAGCAGCCAAAGAATAAAACAGTAAAGGAATTAGGTTGTCTTAAACCATCCTCAAAGTCATGCATATCCGGTAAAAGTTAGAGACAGTCAAAAAATTCTGGGACATCTCTCAGCATAGCATCACACTATATTTTTTAAAGTACCTAACCCATGAACCTTTATGAATAAGAATGGGGTATGAATGAACAGTGATGACTGATTAAGAAGCTTAAGAAAATTTATTAAGAGAAGAGCATCAATAAGTACATCATTTAGTCTATCATTTTTGACACTTTCAACATTTAGATTCAATATCAACAATCATTGTGATGCCTCATTTTTTCCTACATAATGTTTCCCAAATGATACAAAAATATATTCAGCATGTTCAACTTTAATTAACAAAAAAATGGATAATACAAAAAAGAAATCTATATTGACATCTGTAGCAGGAAGGATAATAATGCCTTCCTGCCAAAAAATTCCTACAGCTTATTTCCCATAACCTATAAATAGGTCACCTTACTTGGCATCAGAAAGTTAAGAGTTCAGAGGCAATTCATTTACTAATCAACATATTTTTTTTAAGGTAGAGGATTATTCTGGGTAAAATGAGTGGATCTAATCTAATGACATGATTCTTAAAAATGGAAGGAGGGGCAGAAGAAAAGTCTCAGGGAGTTGTGATGTGGAAATGATTTTAAAGTTGCCTTTGCTGGCTTTGAAGGGGGAGCATGGCTGTGAGCCCAGGAGGATAGGCAGTCAGCAGAAGCTGAAAAAATACAAGGACAAAGATTCTTTCCACTGGTTTCAGAAAGGCACAGGGACATGCTGACACCTTGATCTCAGTCCAGTAAGACTCTGAATCAGCTTGTGTTGTTTTAAGCTTGTGATAATTTGTTATAGCAGCAACAGAAAAAAATGCAGTGTTGCCACATTCAAATCTTTATGCTTTTGGATAGAGTAACGAAATAGGAAAGTTATTTTTGTGTGTTATTGCAATGTTCTACAAATAAGCTTGGGTAGAAAGAAAGGAAATATTGTAGCCAGTTAGATTTCTACCAGGGCATAACCACTGACCCTCAGTCTTCTTTTCCAGATCTAAATGGATCTGATTCCACTTCTTTTGTTTCTTTGGTTTGTAGTCATATCAACCTGTCTGGTCATATAGCTGATTATTTTTGAGTACTGACAATTAAATATTAATTATAGAGGCATTCTGAGGCTAAGGCTGATTTAGAGAGGATTTACTTGCTTTTGGCAAGTATTTACCAGAGAGTACTAGCAACCCTATTTCACATTAGTCCAATCAGGGACTGATCTGATTCAAAGCTGGGTTTTCATTTTTTATGAGGGCTAGTTTATATCAGTTTCTTTCTTACTTCTTGGGTATAGGCATTCTGGAGGGTTTACATTACCTCCTTTTCTTAGTGGGTTTTTTATTGCAATTTTCATTTCTTTCGGTTTGAGAAATTATTGAAATCTCTGCTTATTTTCTCATTCCCCTATTTGGACATCATTAGCATCTTTTGGGAGAAAGTGGCTCAACGTGTTGGACTCAACTCATTGAATTTCCTTTTCTTTTGGCTATTTACATAGTGCTTCTCTGTCCTAGTGGTCTGTTTTCCACTTTAAAATTTTTTTGTTCAGCTTTCTCAGTTATTTTCAGTGGAATCATCAGTTCGAAGGATCAAACTGCACTAATAGATGTTTGTTGTTATTATAAGTGTTTAGTAGTAGAAGAGGAAAACTGGCATCTGTGTGTCCTGATCTAAAATAATGAATTGCTTATAGACTTTAAGTATATATAAGAAATAAAAACTTTTAAATGGTACCTCTTGCCCTCATTTTAAAAATTGTGAAAAAAATTATGTGGAAAGCAAAAAAAAAAAAAAAGACAGTAGAAATAAAAACATCCCTACATTGATTTCCTATTTTCATCTAGAAAACTAAATTTCTTTCATTTTTTGAAATGAACAAAGACTTATTGAATATGGAATTATTTTTAATTGCAGCTTTTGGCTTATTGTACTCTTTAAAAGTTCTTTAAAGGAAAAAAATGACATGAAATTGCACAAAGGACATAGATTTAAACATATGCAGTGGAGCATATTCTTTAAAATAGACATTACAATGAAATTGTACTCTTTATCTCCAGAATTATAGCAAGGTTACATTGTATTTGTAAGAAGGGAGAACAAAAGCAATTTGTTGATAAAAGTAAATGGAGGAAAACTTTTTAAAATTAACACAATAAAGAAATGTGAAAACTAACTCAAGGGAGGTTGCAAGGATGATGAGAGACAGTTTGCCATCATCCCCTCACCCCCCCAACAGGAAATAGGTCTACAATTACACAGATGGCTTTTTCTTTTAGGAAGTTTAATTGTCATCCACATTATATTTGATACATTTTGGAATGAATCAAATATGATTTTCCTCCATATGTCCAACAGATCAAGCCCATTTATAAACAGTGGTCACACCCATTTCAACCAAGTGTAATTCCTCAGAGATAAATGAATCTCCTATAAGTGCATCAGATGACAGTAATGATATGCTTTAGTTATAATTTCCCTGGAAAATTGCATGATATCTCCTGTCATATTGGTTCTGATGAGCCAGAAAAAAACTCAGCAATTTGGAGTATTTTTATCTTATTTGCTGAAATTAGTTAAGAACCAAATGTTTCCTTTATTGAGTCCCATGCAGATACCAATAAATGTGTGTATTCCTTAACAGCCTTTGGATGTAACAGAAGCAAAAAGTAGATGTGATTTATATCTTTAGAAAAGACTTTAATCTAATTCTTTGAAAGGCAATTAGAAGTCACTTAGTTCAAACACCTAGCCTATTCAGTTCTCTGACCTATAACCCGAGAAAGTAGTTTGAATAGGTTTGGACACCTCTAAACCTTGAGAAGTCACTTCCTTATAGAGAGAGAAATCCTTCTCATGTAGGTTTACTTGACCCATTGCACACTAAGGGGTAATTTATTTCCTAAATGTAGCAGAAGCAAAACTTTTGTTGAGGAAATTAAAGGTTCTTAACCTTAACATTGTTCCATTTACCTCAAACACTAGCTCAACACTTTTATTTTATTATTTGTTGAATAATAAATCAGTAAAAGATCTGTTGATTTTGTTTCTGCTCTTCTGCATATTTTTTAATCACTTTTAGGATTATTGAAAAATTTAGTGTCTGTTCCCTTGAATCTTTTGTCCTCCATGCACTGCTCATTACAGTTCCATATCATTTTATCCATGTGCCCTCCTTTTTATATAGCCCTTCAAATGGAAGCCTGCTATAAAATTCTCCATGCAATCAAAGTTGATTCATGGGGCATGTACCATGTTTCATCTAACTCATAAGAAACATTTGTGGTTATGAAGTCATAATCATTTTTTAAGATCCCTGTGAATTTTTGAATAATCTTTAATTGAGGAAGCTTACTCAAAATTGATTTCAACAAATATGTGCAGGATGATAACTGCCACCCACTGTTTTCCCACTCTCTTCTTTTCCATTTTTCCTTATTTTCATGCAGTGAACGAAACCCTTTAAAAGCATCTTGTTTTTCTCAGTTAGTAAGTTTTTAATTCATATGTGTGAGCACATAGCAGGGCGACAGTGAAAAGGCCTCTCCGGTAAGGTGGGAATGATTTCCTTCCACTACATTTTGATCTCTTGCTCCAAGATTAGAATAAAGTCCATCACCTCAGTGCCAACCATCCTTTAGGAAGCTGATCCTCTGATGCACCAGGAAAAACTGACTTTTTTAAATGACATTAAACTAATTGGGAGTTCTCCATGCAGACAGCACAAAGAATAATTTTGTCACTTTAGCACCAAGAGAGACATAACATGAGCACAACTGAGAGCTAGTATAAAATAAAGGTTAAGACGATGGATTTCAGAGGGCATTAAGGAGTGATATTTAAAAGAAAGGATTGAAGAGTTCCATACTTTCTGAATACTAGAATGTCTAAAGTGCCTTTCTTCTGCCTGTGTACTTGAATACCTTAGATAATTCTTATTGGTATATTCCAGTTCTACTTTTTTCAAGTGTTTGAAAGCATTATGATGCCATCTTCTAGTCTTCAGTACTATCTATGGATGAGAAATCCAGATATCTCTCTCTGTCTCTCAGTTTCTGTGTATGTGTATCTCTCTGTCTTTGTTGCTCTCACTTTTTTTTTTTTTTCTGGTTGCCCACAACACATGGATTTCCTGGGCCAGGGATCAGGTCCAATCTGAATTTGTGACCTACGCCACAGCTGTGCATTAACACCAGATCCTGTAACCAACTGTGCAGGGCCAGGAATTGAACCTATATCCTGGTGCTGCAGAGAAGCCAAATATCCTCTTGTGCCACAGCAGGAACTCTCTAGACGATAGGCCATACTTTAAGGCTCTCTCTGCCTGGGGCTCACTGACTTAACTTCTGGCAGAGTCAGGGATCCTGCAGAGAGTGTATTGTAAGTATTTGGGTACCCTCTTGACATCAGCCCCACTGTTGAAGGTCTAAAATAAGGGGATTGTATCATCATTGATTCTTTTGACAAGGCTTCTGAGCTGGCAGAGGAGAGAAGAGAGAAATTTTTGATACTCATCTCTAGAGAAATAGTCTTTCTCCATGTACGAGGCTCCCATTTAGATTTTGCTGGGGACCCCTGAAGACAGAGGCATGATCTTATTTTTAGAAGAAGGACATTCTTTAGATTCAAGGGGGAATGTTTGTTTATGTACTTCTCCCAGCCTCTCTTTTCACCCATGATTGCTTTTCCCTTGGGAGAAGATTGTTATGACTAAATGGTTACAATGTGACTTTTTTCATGACTTACAAATGTTTTTTTATTTTCCTTTGGAACATTTTTAATATTTTAATTTGTTTTATTGAGATAAAATTGACATACAACATTGTATAATTTTAAGGTATACAACATAGTAATTTAACTTATATACATCATGAAATGATCATCACAATAAGTTTAGTGGACATTCACCATCCCAGATAGATACACTAGTAAAAAAGTTTTTAAAAAATTGTCATGAGAACTCAAGATTTACTCGTCAACCATTTTCATATACAGCATAGAGCAGTGTTAGTTATATTTATCATGGCATGCATTACATCCATAGTACGCATTATATCCATAGTAATTACTAATAACTGGAAGTTTTTGTACTTTTGACTGCCTTCATCCCCACTTCCCCCACCCCTCCCCTCAGCCCATCTCTAGTAACCAGAAATGTGAGCTCTTTTTCTATGAGATTGTTTTTTTGTTTGTTTGCTTTTGAAGCACAGTTGACTTAACAACACTATTTTAGTTCCTGGTGTACACCATAGTGATTCAGCATTTCTATACATTTCAAAATCATCACTATAATGTTTTGTTATCATCTGTCACCATACAAATATATAATCACTGACTATATTCCCCACACTGTACATTTCACACCCATGATTCATTTTTCTGCAACTAGAAGTTTGTATCTTTAAATTATCCTCACCTATTTCTCTCTTCCCCATACCTTTCCCCTCTGCTCTCTGAATCAAGGACTCTGTTTCTATCTTATTTGTTAATTTGTTTTGGTTTTAAATTCCACATACAAGTGATATGATACTATAATACAGTATTTGTCTTTCTCTGACTTCTTATTTTATTGGACATACTGCTCTCTAGGTCCACCCATGAGGTCACAAATGGCAAGTTTACTTATTTTCTATAACTAAGTAAGATTGCATTGTATACACCTACTACATCTTCTTTATACATTCATCTGTTGATGGCCACATAGATGGGCTCCATTGCTTGGCTCCTGTAAATAATGCTGCAGTGAACATAGTGGGGTATATATTTTTGTTCATTAGTGTTTTCATTTTTGGATGAATGCCCAGGAGCAGAATTGCATTTCTATTTTTAATTTTTGTATGAGACACCGTAATGTTTTCCACAAGTGGCTGCACAAATTTTCCACAACAGTATATGCGGGTTTTCTTTCCTCCACATCCTCACAAGCACTTGTTATTTGTTGTCTTTTTGATAACAGCAATTCTGATAGGTGTGAGGTAATAATATTTCATTGTGGTTTTGACTTGAATTTCCCGAGGATTAGTTATATTGAGCAGATATACTGTGCCTGTTGGTCATCTGTATGTCCATTTGGAAAAAATATCTATGCAGATAATCTGCCTGTTTTTAATCAGGTTTATCATTTTTCTCTTTTTTATGTTGAGTTATATAATTATTTGTATATTTGGATATTAACTCCATATAAGATATGTGGACTTTTTCTTTTCATTTTGTTGAGAATCTCCTTTTATTTTCTACAAAAGCTTTTTAGTTCAGTGTGGTATCATTAGTTTATTTTGACTTTGTTTCCATTGCCTGAGGAGTCACAGCTGGAGACATATCACATCCTAATTGACCATATAAATGAGGGTTTATTTCTGGGCTCTCTATTCTGTTCCATTGATCTATATGGCTAGTATTTTTTGTTTTGTTTTTTTGCCAGTACCATACTCTTTTGATTAATGTAGCTTTATACTATAATATTAAATCAAGGAACATGATATCTCCAGCTGTGTTCTTTCTAGAGATTGCTGTGGCTATTCAGGATCCTTTATGTTTCCATATAGGTTTTAGAATTCTTTATTCTAGTTCTGTGATAAACACTATTGATATTTTGATAGGGATTACATTTAATCTGTATATTCACTTGGGTAGTTTTGTTTTGTTTTGTTTTAACAATAATGATTTTTTTAATCCATAAGCAAGGTATATCTTTCCATTTGTGTTGTCTTCAATTTCTGTCATCAGAGTATTATAGTTATTCAAGTGCATTGTTTACCTCCTTAGATTTATTCCTAGGTATTTTATTATTTTTGATGCAGTGGTAAATTGGATAATTTTCTTAATTTCTCTTTCTTATATTTCATTGTGAGAACATAGAAACACAACAGATTTATGTATGTTACTTTTGTTTCCTCTAACAATACTGATTTCATATGTTCTAGAAATATTTTTGGTGTCACCTTTCATATTTCCTGCATATAATATCATGTCATCTTCTAACAGTAACAGCTTTTACCTTTTCTTTCCAATTTGGATTACTTTTTCTTGTCTGATTACTATGACTAAGAAGTTCCAATACTCAGTTGAAAAAAAAAAAGTAGAGTATACATTCATGTCTTGTTTCTGATCATACGGGATAAGTTTCCAGTTTTTCGCCATTGAGTATGGTGTTGGCTACAAGTGTGTCATAGATATAGCTCTCATAATGTTAAGGAGAAACCCCACTCTTTCTACTTTGTTGACTTGTTTTTTCCAAATCAATATTGAATTTTGTCAAAACATTTTTCTGAATCTATTGATATGATCATATTAGTTTTACCAAAATGCATTAACATGGTGTATTACACTATTCGATTTATGGATATTGAACCATAACTGCATTCCTGAGGTAAATCTCAATTGATGTCAGTGCATGATCCTTTTAATGTATCGTTGAATTTCGTTTACTAATATTTTGTTGAGGATTTTTGCATCTATATTAATCATATATATAAAAATAAAATTAGCCTATAATTTTCATTTTTAGGGTAATAACTTCTGTTTTTTTTTAATAAGGTGATGATGGCTTTGTAGAATGAATTCAGAAAGTACTTCTTCTTCTGTAATATTTTTGGAATAGCCTGAGGATAGGTTTAATTATTCTTTAAATATTTAGGAGAATTCATCTGTGAAGCTACCTGGTCATCAACTTTTATTTGTGGTTTTTATTTTTTATTTATTTTTTTACTCTTTTTTAAAGATTTTTATTTTTCTTTTTTCTATTATTGTTGATTTACAATGTTCTGTCAATTTATTCTGTCCAGCTAAGTGGCCCAGTCATATATATATATATATATATGTATACACACACACACACACACACACACGCACACAGGCTTTCTTTTTCTCACATTACCCTCCATGTCCATCACAAGTGACTAAATATAGTTCCCTGTGCTACACAGGAGGATCTCATTGCTTATCTACTCCAAATGCAGTGGTTTGTATCTAATAACCCCATATTACTAGTCCATTCCACTCCCTCCCCCTACCCACTGGCAACCACAAGACTGTTCTCCATTTATTAATTAATCAGTTTTATTACCAGTAATTTGTCGATCCTATTTTCTGTTTCTTCATGATTCAGTCTTGAAAAGTTGTACATTTCTGGGAATTTATCTATTTCTTCTCCACTGTCCATTGTACTGGTGTAGAATTGTCTGTAATAATCTTTTAAGATTCTTTGAGTTTCTGTAGTTTGCTTATAACTTCTTTTTCATTATTTTATTGATTTGGGCCTTCTCTCTTTTCTTGATGAGTTTGAAGAAAGCTTTATTGATCTTATCTTTTGAAAGAGCCAACTCTTAACTTTCACTGATCTATTTTATTGTATTTTCAGTCTCAACATTACATATTTCTCTATGATACTTATGATTTCTTTCCTTTTACTAACCTTGAGTTTTATTTCTTTTTCTTTTTCTACTTTCCTTAAGTGCATGGTTAGATATTTATTTCAAGTTTTTGTTTCCTAAGATAGGTTTGTATCATTATAAACTTCCCTCTAAAATCTGCCTTTATGGAACCACATAGATTATAGATTGTGATGTTTTGTTTGTGTTTGTCTCCAGGTATGTTTTATTTCCTCTTTGATTTCTTCAGTGACTCATTGATTATTTAGTAACATATTGTTTACCCTCCTGGTTTTATCTCTTGTGTAGTTTCTTTTTTCTCATAGTTTATTTATAGTCTGTGTTGTGGTTTAGATGAAATACTTGCTATGATTTTAATTTTTTTATGGCTGTACTGGCATAATATTCCAAATTCCCAGCCCAGGGGCTGAATGAGAGTATCAGCTGCTGGCCTACACTGCAGCCACAACAACACTGGATCCGAGTTGCATCTGTGACTCTAAGCTGCACCTTGTGGCCATAGCAGATGCTAAACCTACTAAGAAATGCCAGGGATGGAACCCACATCCTCACGGATACTGTCAAGTTCTTAACCTACTGAACCACAACAGGAACTTTCAGTTTCCTTAAATTTACCAAGATTTGTTTGTTTATTTGTTTTGCCAAGTATGTGATTTATCCTGGAATATATGTGTTTCCCATGTCTTGGATATTGTATCAGCCTTCTGGTGGGGTGTCAGTTCCTGACATGTCTAGCTGTAGGGGTCATAGTTTCCAATGCTGGTGTTGGTGTGTTGATGTGCAGAGTGTGATTCCAGGTCCTGACACAGCAGACCATTGGGCTCCAGTGGTCCTAGAGCTGATGTTAGCCCCCTAATCAGCACAGTGAAGATTCAGAAGGTCCTGGAGTTGTTATCAGCCTACTGGTGGGCTTATCCAGGTTAACCTCCTGTGGGGCTCACCTCCTCTGGGGCTGAGAGTCCTGTAGCTGGTATTTGCAAACTGGTGGATGGGGCAAGGGCCCACGTGTTCCCAGGACAAGTTCTGGATCACTGTGGGTGTAGCTGGGATCTGGAGTTTCTGGCTGCATGACCCCAGATAATCCCTGAGCTGGTACTTGCCCACTGGTGGGTGAATTTTGCATGTGGGTAATACCAGTGCTGTGTCCTGGGCCCTCAATTGGGCAGTGTTGGTCCCCATGGCCTCAAAACTCAGGGGGACCTAAGGCAATAGGCTTGCTGATGAGTGAGGCTGTGTCTCCACCTGGGTAGCTGCTTGGCCTGAGGCATCCTTGCACTGGATCTGACAAGCTAGTGGGTAGGGTGGGTCCCAATGCCACCAGCAGTCCTTGCATTAGAATACACTCCCCAAAAGGGCTTCTATGTCCCCAGGTGATCTATGTCCCCAGGTGATCTCCAGTTGGCTCCTGCCTCTTTGGGAGGCTCTCCAAGATCAGCAGATGGGTCTGACTCAGGCTCCTTTCAAATTACCACCTTTGCCCTGTATCTTAGAACATGTGGGATCTTGTGTATGCCTTTAAAAGTGGAATTTCTACTTTTTATAGCCTTTTGACTCTCCTGAAAGTAAGCCCTACTGACCTTCAAAGGCAAATATTCTAAGGGCTCATCTTCCCACTGTAGGACTTACAGCCTGAGGATCTTGATGTGGGGCTGGACCCCTCATGCCCTGGGAAGTCCTCTGTGATTGTAATTATCTTGCCACCTGTGGCAAGACCCAGGACTGTCAATATTGACTATACTGTGTCTCTGTCCCTCCTACCTACCTTGCTGCAATTTCTTTATATCTTATTTGTAGAATACATTTTCTGCTATTCTTCAGGTCTTTCTAATCAATAGGGTTTTTGTAAATAGTGGCAATTTTGGTGTATCTGTGAGAATAAGTGAGTTCAGGGTCTTCCTACTCCACCATGTTGACCTGGACCTCTATAAAATTTGACTTAAATCTTCTATGTTACTGCTAATAGGACTTAATAGGTTGAATCAGTAATATTCTTTTAATCCTGCTGGGTACATTTGTTTCCTCTAAAATTCTGATATATCTTGCAATCTTGTAATATACTCAGAAATCTCAATTCAGTGATGTCATAAGAAGTCTAACTTGCGAACAAAGGTCAATTTTCTGTCTTTAATTTAGCTATAAAAATAAATGAAAATACACTTTTAATTTCCATATATTTTGTTCCTACATTATTTCACATTTGATTGGAAAGTAGAGTATAAAAAGAGATACACTTAATGGAGATAAAAAGTGTGGCCTGTTAACTATAGGGTTCAAAAAGTATAATATACTTTGTCCAAAATAAATATTCTTACAGTAACATACAAAGTTATAGAATGATTTTAAGATTTCCAATTTTCTTGATTCTACATTTTGTGTGGCAACAGTTTTCACAATAGACATCCTAAAAAATAAGAGATTCTAAGTGACTTAAAAGATCAGAGCACGTTTTCACAGTTCTGGAGGCTAGATGCAAAAAAAAAAAAAGGATCAGAGCAAGTTAACATGGAATAGGTTTTAAAAAGGGGGGGATAGTGCTTATTTTTCATAACTGCGTATAGCCAAAGGTCCTATCTGAATGGTAAAATGTAGAATGTTTTGTGTAATTTACATACATCAAAATGTAGCAATTTTATGTATACTATTAAATAAGATGCACCAAATGTACTCATCTACATAGTCACCTCTCTAGTAATGCATAGACTATTTTCTTTCCCTATACCCTTCCGAGTCAATCCTTATGACAACAGAACCACCAATCTTCTTTCCAATACTATTGGATTTGATTTTTCCAGAATTTCATATTTATGGAGCATTTTCATACCATATGCACTTTTTGTATTCAGGATGTTTTCACCCTCAACCCAATGTTTTGATATCCCTCCATTTTTGTGCACATTTATTTTTATTACAGAGTAATATTCTATTGTATGGATGTACCACATTTGTTGTATCATTACTTTCTTTTCCATATTACAGAAACTAGTTAAAATATCAGTTCCAATTAGAGTAACAGGATACAAATAATTTGTAACTTAAGAAAGTAAATAGGAGATGCATCATCCTTTGTGCTTGCTTCACAATTTGTATTATAGACCAAATTACCAAATTATAGACTTGTCATTTTCAAAGAGCTCTGAATATATTCACAGAGTTTATCACATGCAAAATAGCAAGAACAAAAATGATTGCTTGTTGAAGCATTCCATTTCTTATCTTGCCAAAAATTGTTGCTTTGAAACTGTTATGCATGAAACCATAATACTGGATAATAGAACCCTAATGAATGTAAGTCACTATTTAAAATGGAAGCTAATCAGTGGGATAGTGCTGCAAAGTGTATGAAGATGGATATTACTGCTGTGTAGTAACATCACTCATGTTTCTAAAGCACTTTATGCATATGTTTGTCTTAAATATATTTCCATCATTTGGTTCTAAGAGAAGTGTCATTTAGGCTGCAATAACTCCAAAACAACCAATAAAAGGGAGAGTAATTTTGAAAGTTTCCTAGTTTTCTTTTTCCCCTCATGCCTTTTCTCTCTACCTTCTATTTTTGCCTCTTCTCAGTAGATGAGATAAGACCTCGTGTCCCAGTAAGAGCCTAAAATGTACAGAGACATTCACTTAAGAGCATCTTGAACTTTAAGGAGTCCTGCTCAAACCATCTGTGGATGAACCCCTTTGATGGGGCCAGGAATTACAGGGCCAAAGGGAGCTTCCTATCTAGAGCGTAATACATCCATTTTAAAACATGCTTCAGATACCTGGTAATTTTATTACAAGGTCCTGAGCCTGCTTCTAGTTCTTGTGTTAGACTCTAGTACCTTCTTTCCAAAAGCAGCCACACTGCTAGTTTTTGTATATGAAGCCTTGAAGAGTAGACAAAGAGTGACTATTTGAAAGAAGTGGGGATGAGCAGAGAAGGTGCTTGCGTTGGGTTGTCCACATGTGACTCTGAGATAGAAAAAGAAGAGGAGAGGCTCACAGCTAGGAGCCCGAAGGGTACAGCCAGCTCTCCCTTTGCTGTGGTGTCCAGCCACGGATATATAAGAAATAAAGGATTCTCCATTCAACATAGTGTTCATGAGGATGGTGTTGAGGATGTGGGTTTTGATCCTTGGTCTTGCTCAGTGGGTTAAGGATCCAGCATTGCCAGAAGCTGTGGCTTAGGTCACAGATGCAGATCAGATCCAGCATTGCTGTGGCTGTGGTGAAGGCCTGAAGCTGCAGCTCATATTCGGCCCCTAGCCTGGGAAATTCCACATGTCATAGGTGTAGTCATAATAAGACAAAAAAAAAAAAAAAAGAATTTTCAACTTAACCTGGTATTCCAGGTCATGAAGAAGAATTTTTATCAAGGTATAAAAATAACATCTATTTTGGGAGTTCCTGTCATGGCTCAGCAGTTAAGGAATCTGACCAGCATCCATTGAGGACGCAGGTTTGATCCCTGGCCTTGCTCAGTGGGTTAAGGATCCAGCATTGTCGTGAGCTGTGGTGTAGGTCACTGACGTGGCTCAGATCCTGGTGTTGCTATGGCTGTGGTATAGACCAGCAGCTATAGTTCTGATTCGACCCCTAGCCTTGGAACCTCCATATGTTGCAGATATGGCTCTAAAAAGTTAAAAAAAAAACAACAAACTATTCTATTGAAAAGTTTGTTGGCTTAACTGAAATTTTAAGCTATATATATGTATATTGAATCTCTATTTGTACTTTTGCCTAAGTCCCCAAAAAGTAAGAGACAAACTGATTTTGAGTATATTCTTAATTGAATATTACAGGCCAAGTACAAAAAATTGTTTGAAGTAACTCTGTTCTCAGTAAATTTTTCTTAAGACAAAAACTAGATTTGCATCTTCATACCAAAGAGGCTGAGAGTAAAATGATCTAATTATTTCCTTATTTCCTTCCTCCTTTGTTTTCTATCAGTGAAAGTTGGGGAACGAGAGTCTAAGTTGCTTTGCTGTGTTTTAATAAAATAGGCTTCTTCTTATTCCAGACACATAACCAATTATTATTTAAAAATAGTAATGAGTCTTCTTTATCAATTTCAAGTAGATAATCATACCATTCACCTAGCTGTTGTTCTTGTCTGTTTTATTTAGAATAAAACCTTCACACACTGGAAAACCAAACCAAAAAGCTAATTTTCCCCACAAATTTAAATATGTATATTAAATGCTATGTAACTTAGGAAAGATGAAGGGGCCATATTATTTTCTAACTTTTTCTGAGGGCTTTTAGATTATGTTGCCAGTCATTTTTCATCTCGGACTTAAGTAAAACCAGGTTTCTAGTTGCAAATTTTTAAAGGATATTTTTTTAATCTATCCTTTTTCTCAGGGTAGAATGCCTTAATGAGACTAGATTTTTATCTTTTAATTTATTTTATTACTACTACTGTTATTATTATTGCTTTTTAGGGTGGCACCTGCGACATATGGAAGTTCCCAGGCTAGGGGCTGAATTGGAGTTACGGCTGCTGGCCTATACCATAGCCACAGCAACATGGAATCTGAGTCGCATTTACCACCTGCACCAAGCCTGATGGCAACACCAGATCCTTAACCCACTGAGCAAGGCCAAGGATCAAACCCTCATCCTCATAGAAAACAGTCAGGTTTGTAACCCACTGAGCCAAAACGGGAACTCCCTGAGCCTAGATTTTTAAAGTTGTCTATTTTCAAATGTCTATCCTGTGTGATATCAAGTTCTGTCTCTCATAGCTTCCAATATGGAACTAAAATATATGCCTGTGTGTTTCAAAATTGTTCCAAGTTCTTTCACACCATAATTTGTAACAAGTTCAGCATAAAAATAAGATTTTTCATCTCCATCTTTAATTCTAGTCCCGAGATATTATTATCTACCTATAAACCTAGATACACATTTTAAACATTTTAATTTTTTTTGTCTTTTTTTTTGCCTTATCTAGGACTGCAACTACGGCATATGGAGGTTCCCAGGCTAGGGGTCTAACAGGAGCTGTAGCTGCCGGCCTTCACCACAGCCACAGCAATGCGGGATCCGAGCCGCGTCTGCGACCAACACCACAGCTCACGGCAACGCTGGATCCTTAACCCACTGAGCAAGGCCAGGGATCGAACCTGCAACCTCATGGTTCACTAGTCGGATTTCGTTAACCACTGAACCACGACAGGAACTCCTAAACATTTTAAATTTTTAATTTTTGTACTTACTCAACATTTTTTTGGTCTTTTTAGGGCTGCACCTGTTGCATACGGAGGTTCCTAGGCTTCAGGTTGTATCAGAACTGTAGCTGGTGGCCTGCACCACAGCCACAGCAACACGGGATCCAAGCCATGTTTGAGACCTACACCACAGTTCTTGGCAATATCAGATCCTTAATCCATGGAGCAAAGCCAGGGATCAAACCTGCGGCCTCATGCATCCTAGTCGGACTCGTTAACCACTGAGCCACAACGGGAATTCCTATCCAATATTTTTAAACATATTTTAAAGACTGGTTTACAGAACATCTAGTTGACTACACTGACTAGAAGAGCAGACATACATATCTTTCTTATAGCAGTTAAAAAAAACCACTATGTTACTAAAATAGAACTTTGGCCTATAGAAAAAGAAAACATATATAAATATTATAGAGTAAAAACACTATATTATTAAAGAAATAAACAAGAATTATCTTAAAAAGTGTAATATAATACATTAAATTGTTTTGTAGAAATTTGTCAGGTTTTTTAAAACGACAGATTTTAAAAATCACACATACTTTAATATCTTACAAATGAAATACATGTAGTGGTAAGACTTTAGGGTTTCTCAATTCAGTATTAGAAACAGAGTCTTATTTATGTCACTTACTTTTTATTGGAGTGTTGAGAGGTTTTACATAGTAGCACTCTAGTTTGTGTCACCGATTGCATAATGACAAGGGAATAAGGTTATAGAAAAGCTGTTGGAGAACTTCATTGTATCAAATATAGATATTTTGAATAAATGACTGTTCTTTGAGGTCTATAGTATGCTAAAGAAGTTTCATTTGATGGGAGGGTGCAAATGAATTAAGAAATAGAAAACATTTTTGAGAACTGAAGAAACAGAACAAACTTGGCAAAATCTTGTTTTATTAAGTGTATTATATTTTAGTCATTAGTGAAATTTTCTCCAATGTCCCTTCTTTTTACTCCCATCCCTTTTAAAAATTTATCTATTTTGGCTTCAGTCTAACTATTTGCAGTAAACATATGCTTTTTATGTGCTTAGTATCTCTTTTTCATTTTTCAGTGGAAATAAGGAAGCAGGATTAAAAAAGAAGGAAGAAAGATGCACTAATTCAGAAAACGTTATACAGAGACAGCATGTTATGAACTTAAGTTGGTTGAGAGATCAACTCTTTAGTTTTACTGCTGTGAATGTGACCAACATTAAAACAAGAATTTTTAAACATTCTTATTACAAAAATGGGGAGGTTGAGAGAGAGAGAGAGTGACAGTGAGCAAGAGAGAAAGCCAAACCATTTAAGATGCTTATCACATTCGTAGTGTGACTGGCTCTTACTATTATTTAGATTAATAAAAAGAATGTTTATTCAGGTTTCATAAAATGTAAACTCCACACCATTTTCAGAAGATTCTGACTATGGTCCAGGAACTACCTTTTGAATAAAAAAGTAGAACTTGGACATCTCATTTTCATAACCTTAACTTATACAACATCAGAAGCCCCATGATGAAGAGAAGTGATTGGTCAGATAGGAATCAGCATTCTCATTCTCTTCCTTAATGTCTGCCCCAAACCATCATAAACCCATATTTTGCATAAAAATGCTAATAAGAAAACATAGAAATGGACTATAATTATATATATATATATGCATATATGTATTGTGCATATGTGTGTGTGTGTATAAAGAGTTTTTGAGTATCTTGCCCAGAAATAATTAATTAGTTTTTCATCTCGATCTAGTTACTCTGAGAATAGAAGTATGTGATATATCTCTGTCAGAGCAGGCACTTGTAGCATGCTTACAGTTCACAGAGCCATGCCTAAATTTTGATCCCTGCAGAAATGCCTAGTCCCTGTAATCATTGTTATATTCTTAAATCCCCATGGATAGGACAGTTTTTTGAAAGCACTGACTAAAAGATTCATGTTCACTTCTACTTCCAAGCTTTTATTATTGATGATAAAAAATCATCTAATATGTAATGAGAAAAGAGCAATACTAATGAAAAAAAAATTTAAATTAGCAGCAGTATTACTGATTAAATAAAATAAGGTGTATTATTACTTAAAAACTAATTAAATTACTATTTATTTCCATCATTACCCTCAAACTCTCTATGTAACATTTAGTTAATCTTTAAAAAGTTCGAGACCTTAACTTGTACATTTAAAATTTTTTGTTTTATTACATTTCTTTTTCATTCATATTTGTTCAACATTGTTATATTTCATAATATTATTATGTACCTATTTTAAAAATTGAACTATTTTGTTTGTCTTAAAAATGACTTTAAAAGAATGCACGCCTATTTTTCAAAATTATATCAAAGTCAACACTATGAAAGTAAGTGAGTTTGTGACCTTTTATTTATGATTTAGGATATTTTTCTCATTTGTTAACTAGGTAATCAGCAGCCCACTAAAGGAGCTTATGTCTTCTATTCCATCAAGGTGTACAAAAAACACAAAGATATTGTTTACATTTTTCATTAAATGAATATTATCACTTTTCATTTCAACTGTATTTTTCCTATTTTAATATTTATGTATTTTCCCATGTAGATCTAAGTTATTTGAAAATATAAATGCTGGTACTAAATTGAAGTTCTAGCACTTTGAGTTAATGACTGCATTTCTGTGGTAATCTTAAACACTGTACCAACATGGCCTTTTTTTATTCATATTCAGTGTGGAATGGAAAATTAGGACTATAAGAGAGAAATACACACTTAACATTGTGTGAAATAAAGTATTATCTGAAGAAAACCCTCTATTTTGGTCTACTTTGTATTATCTATAATAATGTTCCAGGGATTTTAACAGTATGTAAACTTCAGCAGCTTCCACCACTGCTTTCTTTCTCACAAGTCAAAATATAAAACACTAATAATCATGCTCACAGAAGGGGAAAAAAAGTCAGATAAAAAAATAAGGAAAGAAGACACTAATAAAAGGGATGGAAAAACATCCTATTTACACAGCACAGAGAGTCACCCTTGAAAGGCTTGGCTCACTTTGAGCTGGGTTTTTGTATTAATCTTTCATTAATACATCTTTCATTAAGTATGTCTATAAGTTATTTAAATTATTTCCAATTCAGCATTTAGTGTTCAGAAACAAAGAGCAAATAGGTCTCCCCCCCTCTTAAAAATTCCAAGATAAAGATAAAATAATTACTAGAAATATAGGTTCAAAATTTAATGAAAACATATTTTCATTTATTCAGTTTGGCAAAAATTTTTTGATGAACATTTTTTTTTCCCCCTTAAGAGTTAAGCATAGATCAACTTTAAGAATTTAAGGAGTTCCCATTTGTGGCTCAGCAGAAATGAATATGACTAATATCCATGATGGTGAAGGTTTGAACCTTGGACTCGTTCAGTGGGTTAAGGCTCCAGCGTTGCCATAAACTATGATGTAGGTTGCAGATGTGGCTTGGAGCCTGCATTGCTCTCTGTGGTGTAGGCCAGAAGCTACAGCTCCAATTAAATTTTAGTCCGGGAACCTCCATATGCCATGGGTGGGGTCCTAAAAAAACAAGACAAAAATAAAAGAAGTTTAAGGTATTTTTTTGGAGCAAATATTACTCCCTGTATTGTTTGGAAACAGCAAATAAGAGTGTAAAAGACTTCAGATCACCTAGACATAAAACAATGTGTCTGACCCCAAAATGCAAGAGCTCATAATACCTTGTATTTCATTCTTCAACAAGGTTATACTGACTATTCTTAATAGAAAAATTTCACACTTTTCAAATACATGTTGTTACAAATTTTCATGTTTCCTTAAAAGTTCCATAAAACACTATTTAAATTCACCTGGCAAAATGCCATAAAATTACATTAACATTTTTAAAATGTCAAGATTTTTGGTCTATAAATTTTCTTTTGAATTGTTGACAAAAATCAGTTCCTTGAAGAAATTAAACATAATGCCATTGAGTAAATCATTATTAAATGTATGACTAATGACATTAAATTGTTTTGAAGGTGCAAACTATGCATAGATGTGTAGATAGAGGAGGGAGATAAACAGCGATAAAGAGAGCAAATATCCACTCCAGTAGTACATTTTAAAGCTTGTGTTACGATTTTGTATGTAAAGTTTAGTAAATGTGAAAAGAAGAAAAGGTATCTGAAAGTAATATATAGCAGTAGTTACTGTTAATTATTTGTTTATTATTAGATACTTAACATTTGAAAAGAATTACCATTAAAAAATAGAAGGTGAGAGCCAGAACAAGATGGCAGAGGAGTAAGACGTCTCACTCACCTTCTCCCACAAACACATCAAAAAAGCACGTCTATAGGTAAAACTACTTTCACAGAACATCTATTGAATGCTGGCAGAAGAACTTAAATTTCCAAAAAAGGGTAAGAAACTCTTGACATATCTGGGTAGGACAAAAGAAAAAGAGAGAAAGGGAGAAAAGGAATCAGGACGGTACTGGCATTCCTGAGAGGGAGCTGTGAAGGAGAAAAGGAACCCATACCCTGGGAAGCCACCTAACAGACTGGGATATCAGCCATATTAGATGGTTTAATAGATATAAACAAAACATTCTATCCAAAAGCAGAGGATACATATTGTTTCAAGTGCATGTGGAATATTTTCTAGGATAGATCACGTGGTAGGCCAAAAAACAAGTCTCAATAAAACTAACAGTACTGAAATTATGTCAAGCACCTTTTCCAATTAAAATGAAATATGAATAAAATTCAGTTAAAAGTAAAATCAAGGAAAACAAAGCAAAAAGAAAAAACAGGAAAAAATAAAACAGATTCCATACATGGAATCTAAACAATACACTACTAAACAACATGTGGGTCACTGAAGAAATCAAAAAATGACTTGAGAAAATTAAAAATGCATACACAAGTTTCTAAAATCTGTGGGTCAGAGCAAAAGCCATTCTAAGAAGAAAGTTTACAGCAATATAGACCTACCTCGGGGTAAAAGAAAACAAACAAACAAACAATATAACTTTACACATAGAAGACTAGGAAAAAAATAAACAAAAGGAAAAGCTAGTAGAGAGTAGGAAATAATAAAATATCAGAGTGAAAATAAATAAAATAGTGAATAAAAAATAGAAATGATAAAGTAAGAAAAGTTTCTTTGAAAAGATAAAATTGCTATACTTTTAGCCAGATTCATCAGGCAAAATAGAGGGCCTAAATAAATGAAATCAGAAATGAAAGATTAGATATTAAAACTGACCTCACAGAAATACAAAGGATAATCATGAGAGTATCTAAAAAGTCTTATATGCCAATATATTGGATAACCTAGAAGAAATGGATAAATTCCTAGAAACATACAATATTACAAGACTGAATCAGGAAGAAATAGAGAAATATTAACAGATCAGTTTTCTGAAATGAATCTTGAACCAGTAATCAAAAATTGCCAAAGAATAAAAGTCAAATACAAGATATCTTAACAGGTGAAATATGCTAAACATTTAAGACTGAATACATATCCTTCTCAAAATATGCCAAAAAAAGAAAAAGAAATTCTTCCAAAACTAATCCTATAAGCCCAGCAATACCGTTACCAAAACTATATAAAGACAGCACCTAAGAAAAGTACTATTGAATATCACTAATGAACACAGATGTAAATTCTAAATGTCTTATCAAACTGAATTCAATAGTACATTAAAAGGATCATAAAATTTGATCCTGTGGAACTTATCCCAGAGAGGGAAGAATAGTTCAATAACCTCAAATCAATATTATACACCTTATTAATGAAATAAAGAATAAAAAAAATCATACAATCATGTCAATAGATGCAGGAGAAGCTTTTGACAAACTCAGCATTCATTTACGGTTAAAAAGTCTCACCAAGTGTGTACGCCCCCCTCATCCTCCCTGCTGTTCTGATGCTGCTTTTAAGATTGTTGTAGATAGCTGTTAGCTGGATCACTCTCACTTCATGATTTCTGGATTTCCAAAGCTGGAGAGACCAGGAGTTCCCCTGAAAAGAGCCAAATCTATTGCCTTAGACAACTGTTGCACTTTGAGATTTTTGCTAATCTTATTCTTTATTAGGTGAAAAAAAAAACTCTCAAATGTTCTGATTAACTACATGCACTTTTTAAATTTTTCTGCTGACCTAATGTTTAAAGAAATTGATGCTGAACTGTAAGAATGTCTCTTCATATATTTCTGTAGCTCAGCAAACTCTGGAGAGATTAAGGTAAATTTACAGTCCACTTTTTCTTTTTTGCTTTTTTTTTTTAATTTGTGTGGATGCACCCATGGCATATGGAAGTTCCCAGGCCAGCAACTGCAATCTGAGCTGTAGTTGATACCTACACTGCAATGTGTAAATGGCAGATCCTTTAACCCACTGCATCAGGTGGGGTATTGAACAAAGTCCTCCTCAGAGACACAAAGCACCGCAGTCAGATTCTTAACCCACTATGCCACAGTGGTAACTCCTAAGTATGCTTTTTAAAATGAGAAGTCTTCTATTCTATCCTATCCAATCCTATCCTACCCTATCCTATCCTATTCTATTCTACTACACTCTACTCTATTCTCTATTCTATTCTATTCTATTATTTCTATTCTATGCTATGCTATTCCATTCCATTTTATTCCATTTTATTTTATTTTACTTTTTGTCTTTTTAGGACTGCACCTGTGGCTTATGGAGGTTCCCAGGCTAGGTGTTGAATTAGAGCTGTGGCTGCTGACCTACCCAACAGCCACAGCAATGCTAGATCTGAGCTGTGTCTGTGACCTACACCACAACTCGGGGCAATGCTGGATTCTTAACATTCTTGTAAACACTTGAGAGACGATAAAATATTATAAAATTAATCTTTCCAAGTTACTTCATATCCATTTCAATTTTAATTTAACTTTTAAATGATTTACCTCATACATCAGTTTAATGCCTGATATTTCTTTGAGTTATTAGGAGAAGAGATATGATAATTTTTTTTTTTTAGATAGGAGGCTCAAAGTGCTTATCTTCATAAATACATATAGCACATCTATAAAAATTCTTTAAAAGACTGAAAATCTTTAAAAAGGCTGATTTATTTTATTTAATAAATCCATGTTGACTAGATGAAATTTAAAAAGGTAAAGTGAACACTATGTTGTGTGAGGACAAAATTAAACAATGAAATACAAAAATTTCAGCTCAATAATCAGTCTTCATAACCACAGAAAAAATGTAGCACTGTGATTAAAAGGGAAGCGTGCAGAAAAGAAAGCCCATGTTTCCCTTCCCACATCATTTGTTACTCAAACTACAACTTAAGCATCTTGTGCATGGAGCTAATACAGTCATGTCAAAACCATGAGCACATACAGCATCAACACATTCAAGATGGCAGAGTGAACAGATGGCAAGATCTTGGGTGCCTGATTGTACAGATATGCCACTAAACCAAGCATTATGTACCTTATAGCAGATATGTTATTTACTGAGATAATAAATGGTGTTATCTCTTACAGCTAGAACTACTTTAATATAACACCCATTATAATCTGACCCCACTATCCTAACATTCCACTTTCACATTATATTCTAATCACACTAGACTTGCAGCCCAAATTACTCTTTAAAAATGACACTTATTCTTTGAAGCCTTACCAAATAAGAGAGTTAAATACACTCTCTTCACTGTTTCCATACATCTTTATGAATATCATAGCCCTACCAAATGAATTACAAATATTTTATTATAGATTAAGAACACACACAATGGCTATAACTCTGACTCTTTAATTACTGTATGTCCTAGCATCAAGACCAGAGCTTAGACTGTAATAAATATTTAATAATTCCATGTTGACTATAAAAAGATAAAATTTTGATTAAATTGATTAAAAATCTGTCTCCTTGGAATTCATACTCTGATAAGGACAGAAAAACATCTATCAAGAAAGTCTGTTATGGCATTTTTAACAATTTGCAACTCTGACTCAATCAACTTGCTCAGGAGGTGGCTGCAATGAGCCTTACAGTTAGTATCTGTCAAATGTAATAGATCATCCTTAATATGTGATAACACAGTGTAGACATTCTCTAAATCGAAATGGTACAAATATCATAGCATTCCAATAAATAAAAGCATAATGATGGTGTGTTGTATATTTCATTTTTCCTTTTAGAGCAATGCTAAAAAATCTTCAAAATGTAAAACCTTTAAAGATATGTAGAAGCCAATATACCATGTATGCTGGAAGAAGAGAGCATGAGTTGGCACAGTATACTGGGGACACTTGAAATTATGCCTTCACTCAGAGGAGCAGATGCTTTCCTTACAATATGAGAGAAAGAGTGTTTAACTGTTTTAATAAATTTAGAAATAGAGTTTATTTTATGAATATAGAAAATGTCATCTGCTAGCAACATTGCAGAAGACTTTTGTGGAGTTGGTGGAAGGTGTTTTTCAGGAAAATTCATTAGAGCTGCATTGACATTTATAGAGATAACTTGCTTGATTGTGCATCAGTTTATTGCACTCCACAGATACTGCATTTTTTATCAATTGAAAGTTTGTGGCATTGAGAAAGTTTGTCAGAGTCATTTTTCAAACAGCAATGCTCACTTCATGTCTCTGTGTAACATTTTTTTAATTCTCACAAGGTTTAAAATGTTTTCATTACCATTATATTTGCTATGGTGAGCTGTGATCAGTGATATTTGATGTTGATCTTGCAAAAAGATTATGACTCACTGAAGTCTCAGGTGATGGTTAGCATTTTTTAGCAATAAAGTATTTTTAAATTAAGGTATGCACATTTTTAGATATAATTATATTATTGTACACTTAGACCATAGCATTGTGTCAGCATGACTTTTACATGCACTGGAAAACTAGAAAATTCAAGTGAATTACTAAATAAATTAGAATATTTGGTTTAATGGGGTGTTATGGAGATGAAGCTGCGATATCTCCTAGGCGTACATATACCTTTGAACTTTCTTTGAATAAAGTAGGAAGAAAACAAATTAATAATGTAAAAAAAACTACAAGAGGAATATTTTACAACTTATAAAATATGTGAAGTATATTTAGAGAAAGTAGTTATTTATGAACTATTTATTATAGGAGACAGATAAGACATCAAGGAATTAACAAATCATTAGCATTTAGTCCAAATTATCTTACATGCTATGCATTTGCATGTCACTATTAGACATACAATGGCTTTAAAACCTTTATAAATCAGGCTTTTCATTAATTCTCTAATTTAAAATAAAATCTTTACAATGACAAGTTCCATGAAAGAGTATTGTGTAAATAAGCTCACTTCAGACACCCCTAGGTATTTTGGAAGGTTGACTCCAGAACTCTGTGGAGATCAAAACAGAGGATTCTCAAGCCCCTTATATAAAATAGCAGAGTATTTGCATATAACTTATGCACATCCTCCAATATGCTTTAAATATCTCTAGATTTTTTTTTAACACCTAATATAATGTCTAATATATGAATTATATGGAAATATTTGTTGGAATGCAGCAAATTCAAGCATCGCTTTTCGGAAGTCTCTGTACTTTTCTTTTTGAATTTTTTTGATCTGCAGTTCGTTGAATGTAGTTGCAGAATCTGTGGATACGGAGTCTGTGGATATGAGGACTGACCATATGCATTGTATTATCTTAATAGAGAAACTATGGAGGCAAACTGAGACATGAACAATATAAAGAAGCTAAATATGGACATTGTACTAACTAATGAGACCTCTCTCACAGAGTATTATATTTTAATTATTGGAAGATTTTGCTTTTAAATGTAGATTACAGCTATTATTGTGTTTATTATATTCATGTTGCAAAATTCCCTCATAGAAAGTTTGCGAATGAAAATGTGATATTAGATAGGTATAAATGATTCAAGTGTATAATATTTTTATTACTATTCTCTTTAATAAAAAAATATCTATTTTTATCCATTTAATATTCATGCACAAATTTGGGGGCAGTTATCATACAGGTAAGAATAAATTCAATTACAGCTATGGACAACTAGGCTGATAAAGATGTTTTGAAGATTGCAAAGTTCTCATTAATAATGTGGCACTATAAAAATATGGTCATTTTTTTCTAAACTGAAATTTTTTTAAAAGTAACTGTTAGAAATATAAAAGAAAGATTCTGTTTCCTCACAAAGCCCTATTGACATTGGTTAGCTTATAAAATAGCAATCATGCTAAATTAAGAATTAAATAATGTAAAGTATTAAACAAGATAAAAGATATTTGAAAGAAACATGGGAGAAATTATATTACTCTTTGCTAATTAAGAAGACTGACATGGATAACAATGAGGAGGAGATTAAGAAACAAAAGGACACTAATTTAGAATAATGGATAATATTTTTAAAAGTCTGAAGTTCCCTAATACATTTAGAAATAAGGCCTGTCTTGCTAACAGAGAAAAGCCTGCAACTGCAACAAAATACAGCAAAAGACTTTTGATGGCTTAGTGAAATATTCTTTTAACCGATAGATGCAAAGAATTGAAGAGATTGTCTTAGATCTAAATTATAATGAAGAAAACTATTTGAATATAGAAGGATCAGCATGAATATGTACTTATGATCTGTGATGATAATACTTGAATGGACGAGGACAGTGTTCTGAAGTCCAGAATGAGGAAACTGAGGGATGAGATGGGAGGTCACATAGGGGGGACTATGACTTGGGCAGGTATAAATACAAGAGGCAATAAGCTTCAGCTTTATTTTTCCCTAGCTCACATTCACTAACCACTAATTTTTGCCTACCTTTTTTCACTATTCCTTGGTTTCTTCAGATTGACTTTTATCCCATGTTTACCCTTGAAAAAATATTCCTTTTTAGCAAAACCCTAATTGTTACCCTCTTCTTAAAACTGTTATAGGGAGTTCCCGTCGTGGCGCAGTGGTTAACGAATCCGACTAGGAACCATGAGGTTGCGGGTTCGATCCCTGCCCTTGCTCAGTGGGTTAATGATCCGGCGTTGCCGTGAGCTGTGGTGTAGGTTGCAGACGCGGCTCGGATCCTGCGTTGCTGTGGCTGCGGCGCAGGCCAGTGGCCACAGCTCCGATTAGACCCCT
>PVHT021183585.1:3684131-3739719 GCA_004024745.2 Catagonus wagneri
ATGACAAAAAGGCAAAAAAAAAAAAAAAACTGTTATAGATGGTAAGTTTTAGAGGAAGTATAGTTATTTGTCTTTTCAAGTAACATTAAATTGAAGTAAGGCAAAGAAAAGAGGATTGAGATGATTTAGAAAATACAGTTCCTTTGAGAGTCTCGTCTTACATTAGCACAGAGAATAGTTTCTTGTTATTAATTTTTTTAAATAAAGCTAATATATGTCATTACTATTAAATATTAAGTATTTAATTTTTCCTTTCCAAAGAGAATATAGAATTACACAGTTAGGAAAGAACATTTATAATCCAATAGATCCATATGCACATTCCCTCTGATTTTATCAGCATTCTAATTTCTTTGGGAAGACTTCCTGTATGAATGCTTTTTCTTCCAATTAGCCTGGCTGTGGAATTCAGAATCCTAGTGAGATTCAGTTTCATTCGTTCTCCAAGATTAGGACAGACAATTTGACTCATAGTTTTAATGGTTGAGCTTTTAATTAAAGTTTAAATATCATCAATTGCTTTAGTTGTTTTTTACTCTTCAGGGATTCAACTCATTTTCAAGATTGTGTCTTGGGTGCTGAAGCAAGTCTTTGATTAACAAGAGTGCTTTTATTGTTTGGAACATGAAATTTCAAATACTTTTTATGCCAATTCTTATTTTTACTGAATTTATTTGTGCTGCTTTTTGTGTGTTTGCTTATTGATTCCCAGTGTAGATTTCCAATATTTTCATTCATTATTTTATTTTAATTACCTTTCCTAATTTCCTAAGGATGGGCTGAAGATTAATTTTTATGTCTTCTTCCCTAAAGCTAGTGCTTTATCACAAACTAATAATTCACTCTCTTACAAAGCTTGAAATGACTTTGTAGATCATTTTAACATTTGGATCACAATTCACCCCAGGTACTACGAGACTGAACCATGTTTCGGTTTCTGGATTATATAAGATAATACTCCAGAGTGTGCGTGGTTGCTCTGCTCGCCACACCTCACTTTTCCAGCTTTTAAACACATTCCATTTTCACATGACTTGCCATTTCAAATATTAGAGGGAAACTCATGTGTGAAGCTTAGCATATTCAAACTCCTCCTTGTCACAGACCAACAAAATTAGTCATCCACAGAAAGTAGGATACTTAATATTACAAGAGTGATTTTTTTTTAGGGCCACACTTGTGGCATATGGAGGATCACAGGCAAGGGGTTCACTCCAAGTCTCAGCTGCCAGCCTATGCCCCAGCCACAGCAATGCAAGATCTGAGCCATGCCTGCTATCTACACCATAGCTCATGGCAATGCTGGATGGTTAACCCACTGAGTTGGTTGCCAGGGATCAAATCTGCAACCTCGTGGTTCCTAGTCAGGTTCGTTTCTGCTGCACCATGACAGGAACTCCACAAGAGTGATTTTAATCCAAGAGTTCTTGTCTTTAAAGACTCTGTCATCAGTTTGAATAGAATGGTAATGATATAATAATGGGATATCAATAGTGATGCTCTCTTAAAAGATCTATTATGACAACGAATAACAGCTTCCCAAGGAAAGAAAATTATTACTGATTGGATGTGTATTCCATCCACAGAGCCTGACATGAAGTTCACACTCAATGTCTATTGGGTAAGTAAGGAGAGGGAAGGGACAAATGAATGAAAGAAGAAAAAAAAGAGAGAGAGAAAGAGAGTACACCTCTTTGAAACTCTTCTTACAAGATTTTTACACTTCACTTAATACAACACAATTTTCTCACCAGTCTTCAAGTACATTGTTTTCCAGACTTTACTGACCCTCCAAGATCATCTTTCCATTTCCAAAGGATCAAATCCTGTCTGTTTCTTTAACAAGAGCACACCCAGTCATTAGCACATTGTTTAGCATATGTCTGCATAGTAGTTGTTTCAATATTTGTTGGCCGAATATATCAATACCTTTAAAAACAATAATTAAGTATAAATGAATTATATTTGCAAGCATAGAGATAATTTATGGTGACCTTAGAGAAAATCACTGGGATTAGATAATATAAGTTAATTTCTAATAACTCTTATAATTGGACATGGAACCAAGGCAAACATATGTTTTCAAGTAAAGTTAAATAAAAGATAAATTTAATAATCTAAATGTCCATCAGCAGATTAATAAAGAAGATGTGGTTCTTGGTGTAGGCCAGCAGCTGTAGCTCTGATTAGACCCCTAGCCTGGGAACCTCCATATGCCGCAGGTGCAACCTTAAAATAACAAATAAAAAAAAAAAGGTAGTATGGGAAAAAATGAACAATGCTGCTTAAAACAAACACAGGCTGAGATAAGGAATTAGGTTAGGAAAGAATGAGAGAAGAGCAGCTGGCTGAAGACCTAAAGCAGTAAATTAGCCCTCTGATCTTGAACATAAGTTGAATCTTACAGCTTTAGAGTTTGTGTAGAGAATTTACTGGAATTGTCATTTAACACACAGAATTATGAAATACAAAATCACACTAACCATGTTGATGACTTATACAAAGAATGTATCGAAAATATCATTTTAGCATGGATGTTAAAGACCAAAGGAGAAACTGTAATATATACAGAATAAAAGTCATAAAAAGTTTTGGTATGATTTATAATCTTTAACAAAAAAAAGCAAGGAAAGAAGGATAGAAGAACGGTTGAATGATGCAGGCTTATTTTAACATTATTTTTGTAACTTTTATTTTCAAATATTTTTAGTGGCCATTGTCAATTTTTTATTCATTCAAAACATAATTGGTTTTATTTTATGTAATATATCATTTGCTAAATAATACATTAAATCATATATTGTAAAAATATTCAAGTAATAAAAATTCAAAGTAAAAATGAAGATTTTATTCTTTACTTCCTCAGTTCTCTGGTATCTTTTTCCAATCCTGAATGTTTTATTATTGCTATAAGCTATTTACTTAACTGTTAGAAATACTGGTTGTAATAAGTAAAATTTTATTACATATTACATTACTTTTACCCCTGGTTTTCCCTGTTTACAGATCAATGCCATGATAAACATTCAACATTATTAATTTGTTTTAAGTATTTCACTAGCAGCTATTCTTTTTGACATTTTATAACTTTTAAAATACAAAAGTATCAGATATAATTTTAATTTTCTTTGATAGATAAGTACATCCTAGGTAGTTGGGTGGATTAACATCCCCACCTTGAAAATAGTGTTGAACCTCATTATATTCCAAAGGGATAACAAATTGAGATAAATCCAATAAGAACAGGTCTATTATCCAACATAATGGGTGCCTTAGTAAAATGTCTCCAGCATAATAGATTCTTAGAAAGTATTGATTGGTCTTAAATGAATAAGTATCCTTGGTTTCTATAACTCAAGACTCTTCCCTCTAAGTGTTTGCTAATCCATATTTCAGGCCTCTGTTGGCTGTCGACGGATACCTGAGAGAAAAGAATGGAAATGATTCCTGTTTTCAAAATCTGAGCAAGAAAACAGTTCTGAAGAGAGTGAATTGAGGTAGGATCACAAAGGCAAAGATCAAAAGTCAGCACAATGCTCATACTGAATAAGTAAGATCTAGAATAGAGCCAAGAAACAAATTTGCCATTTGAGATGAATTCAAGAATATGCTACAATAAAAATATGAGGAATTAGGATAGACAACTTTCTTACAAGATTTGACTCAATCAGTGGTTTTGAATCAACAACCAATGTAATTTCTAGGTAGTTTTCTTGTGAGAAAATAAAGAACCTTTGAACCCTCAGGGTTCTACTTCTTATTACAAAATCGTCTGGGAACTCCCATTGTGGCTAAGTGGGTTAAGAACCTGTCACAGTGTGCATGAGGATGCAGCTTTAATCCTTGGCCTCGTTCACTGGGTTAAGGATTCAGTATTGCCACAAGCGATGGTGTAGGTTGCAGCTGCAACTCTGATTCCACCCCTAGCTGGGGAATCTCCGTATGTCACAGGTAGTCATTTAACAAAAAGAAAAGACTTCTTTGCTGACAGCACTTGTTCTCTTCTTCCTGTTTTATTTTAAACATATTTTTTTAAATATATATATGTATGTGTGTGTGTCTTTGTGTGTGTGTGTGTGTGTCTTTGTGTGTGCATGTCTAGGAAACCTGATTTTATTGCAAAAGAAATTATTCTGAGTACCTGAAATCTGTTATGTGTAACTTGGTATTTATAACATCTATTTTATGTGTGCTTATTAATTAAGTTTAACATTTGTTTCATAAATAGTTACATTAAATAGCTTTATTGTAAAACAAAACACCATTCCATATTTTGTCTTAGACCTTTTAAAATATAGAAAACTATTTCCAGGTCATCAAAAATTACAGTTTCTAAACATTCGTTATCATATACTATAAAAAGGGAAACTTCAATGAAAGAAAAAGTTATATAGGAGAACTTTAGGCAAATCATTGCAAGATTAAATTGTCTTAATTTCACTCTGCCTTCTCACAAGTTTCAATTTGGAATACATTTTATTTTTTATGATTGAATGGCAAAATTATTTTTCCAAGTTCCAGGAGCATCAGAAAATTAAAACGTATGGTTAGACTTCCCAATGAAATGTTCTTGGAGTTCCTGTGTGGCTCATCAGGTTGAAGATTTGGCATTGTCGCTGCTGTGGCTCTGGCTACAGCTGTGGTGGTGGTTTGATCATTGGCCAGGGAATTTCCACACGTTCTGGGTGCAGTCAAAAGAAGAGCAAAAAGGAAATGTTCACATGAAAGTCTTGATTAATTTGACCATTTTTATGTCATCATAATAATATTGATCCTTAAGAGATATGCTAGTTTTAAATTTGCATCCCTGAGCACTATATGGTAAGTTTATTTTATTGAGCCTTAAGATAGTACTTGGCACATAGTAGGTATGCAATACATATTTCTTGGACTAATACCTAAAAGAGATATGGTCCAGGAAAGAATAAATATGGAAAACATAGCAGGAAGGCCAGAGGTAATTAGAATTTTGTTGAATGAAAGGTCTGTATAAACAAATTTAATGTTGGAAAATTGAGCATATTCAGTTGCCCACTTTATGAAACCAACATTTAATTAAATACAGTTGTCTCATAACATACTCAATGCTTGTACTTCCTCACAGCTGAACTGAAATTGTTTAAATAAAATGAGACTCATTAACTTTTCTAATTGTTGTTTGTGTGAATACTTGAACTTTGCTTTTAAAAAGAAACTGCTCCATCTGCAGCTAATAAAAAGTATCAGCTGGCAGTGTTTAACCCTCATGAATCATCAGTTTATTTTTCTTCCCCAAACCAGTGAGCATTGGGGAGAGGAGATTCTATTTAAAAAAAAAAAAAAAAAAAACGAAAGCAAGAAAGAAAAAAATGTTTCAAAATTTCATTTTGTGCTTGTCTTCTGAGCTTATGCATACAAAAACCAGTTTAACTACTTGGTATAAAGGTGAAAGTACATGTTTCACAGGAATGTTGCAGCTGCACAACTTTAGCCTTTCTTAGTTGTCAGTAGAAAGGAAATGCATCACCAGCACTCTAATGCTTAATTTCATAATGAAGCTTCATATTGCACAGCTTTAAAATGGCAAGTGTCTCAACAACAACAAAAAAAAAAAGTGGTTCATTGCGACCAGCTCATAACAAATATGTTTTTCCTTAAGAGAAGTAGAGTAAGTGAAACCTAAACCTAATATTTGGCATTTTGTAATTAACACAATTAAAAAATAAATCTTACTATTTTTTGAAATTCTGCAGAAAAATATTCATTGCATCCCAATCGTTTTTACATGTAATGGTATTTTTATAAATTAAGTAAATAGCAAACATAAATAGTCATTTTAGGAAACAGGTTTCAACTATTTTTTTTTAATTTGGAAATAACTTTTGTAATGTAGTAGGATAAGAACAAAATTTTCCCATGACCTACTCCTGACTTAGGTGTACTCAAAGACTTTGTTCTAATAAGTTCAGATATTATTATAATTAAAGTCTATTGATGTACGTTAAGAATTTGGTCCTGGGAAAAAAGTGAGGCTTGAAGTATAGTTATGGTTTTATTCTCACATGCAAAAGAAAGCTGGAGGTTGGCTTTGCAGGTAAATGTGGAAGTTCCAGTAATATCTGCAGCTCATGCTCCATATTTTTTCCCCCTCTATCATTCTCAGTGGGAAGCTTCTAGCATGAAATTGCTTCATGGTTCGATATTTGCTGAAGGTGCAGTTATTGTGTCTGAAGTTCAGAAAAATAGGAATAAGAGAAAATGGAAGACAAAGGGATACCAAAATAGGAATAAGAGAAAATGTGAGAGCAAATAGTTTCCAATAGACTATTTGGAAATTCTTTACCACATTTCTGGTTATTGCTCATAACTAAGCTTGGATAACTGGGATCCCATAACCACACCTTCAGAAATACAGTTTTCTGTGAGGAACAGAGCTATGAGTTTTGCCATGAATGAGGAAGCAACCAAAGTAGTTGATGAGCCTTGAGTCACTAGCACAAAGAAATAAATCTAGCATATTTTCATGTAATAGCAGCAAAGAGAAACCAGTTAAAATGCAATATAATATCTAAGTTTAAACATTAAAAAATACCAACAAAAATAAGACAAATAAATAAAATTAAAATGTGAAAAATCTTTAGTGTGGGAATTGTTAAATACTTATCTAAATGCATTACCATAGAAATTGAGAAATATAACATGTTCACTAATACGAAGGGCTATACTTAAATGATGCCAATTCACAAAAAATTGGTGTTTAGATTAATAAAATTTCAGTCAGGATCTAAACAGACTTTTCTTTGTAGGTTACCTAAGAATGTTACTTAAGAATTTCAGATTTTATATGAAAATTAAAAAAAGTCAAGAAGATTCAAAATAATCTTTAGGAAGGTGAATTGAAGTTTATACATTATGTTGAGTGATCCTATTCGACACCAAAACCAATGGCAAAAAAAAGCAAAAATAAAGAGTGGTCTACAGCATACTGAAAAGCTTCTGAACAGCAATAGCAAACCATCAACAAAATGAAAAGGCAGCCCACAGAATGGAAGAAAATATTTGTAAATCATAATCTGATAAGAGGTTGATGACTAAAATATGTAAAGAAATCATACAACTCAAAAAAAAAAGAAAATACACACAAAATCCAAGTAAAACCTAGAAAAACAATCTGAATCAATACTTTTCCAAAGACATGTGTAGTAGTCAACTCGTCCACGAAAAAGGTACTCAACATCAGTAGTCACGAGTGAAATGCAAATCAAAACCATAAAAAGTTGTCACTTCCCACCTTTCAGAATGAATATTATGAGAAACAAGATAACAAGTGCTGGCACAGTTGTACAGAAAAGGGAATGCTTGCTTACTGTTGGTGAAAATGTTAATTGGTTCAGCCACTATGGAAAGCAGTATAGAAGTTACTCAAAAAGTAAAAATAGAACTAATGTGATACAGCAATTCCTCTCCCGGGTATTTATCCTAAGGAAATAAAAACATCAACTCAAAAAGATAGCTACACTCTTACATTCCTATATTTATAGCCAAAACATAAGCAATCAAAATGCATACACACACACACACACATACATATATATATACATACATATATGTACACACACACACATATATGTAGTGAAATATTATTCAGCTATAAATAAAGAAAAATCTTGCCATTTGCAACAAATGAATGGACTTTGAGGGCATTGTGTTAAGTGAAATAATTCAGGAAAAGATAATTACCATATCATCTCACTTATATTTGGAATCCAAACTAACAGATAAACAGTAACAAACTCATAGAGAGTACAGATTAGTGGTTGCCCAGGTTGAGAGATGGGAGGTGGGAAATATTGGTGAAAAATTAATGAAATAATTATATTGGGAGGAAAGTGAACAGAGATGAGGTTTATCATAATTCTTATATGTTATTCCAAGTATTCAATACATAATACGTACAGAGGATAAAACAAAAATAAAAATATTATTTGAAGCAATTTATCCACTTATGTAACACATGGAAGTAAAATCAATTGTTAAAAATTGTGTGAGAGCAAAATTTGGCTGGAATAATGTGACAGAAGGAAAATATTGCAGATTACAAATGTATTTTGTTGTTTTGACCCTACACATATGTTTGTTATGGTAAAATTCAAAATAAATTAATATATTAACACGAAATGTGACCACTTGTTTTTATAAGGCTTATAAAATGGATTTAAAGGCAATATTTAATAACATTCTAATAAAATACTGATTTTTAGAAGGTAAGGTACTGCAGTTCATCTCATGTGGGTATGTCTAAGCTACCAAAGACTGCTGGGACTTTGTGTAATAACTATACAGGTGGATAAATCAATAAGCACATAGTTAAGTACTAAAGCTATCCATGGTTTATTCTTGTGTAGTGCTATTGTGTCATCTCATTTTTTTTTTAATTTGGAAATGTACAAAAAAGAGCCAAACATTTATCTTGTATTTAGGGCTTTATTATAAGATGGGGAATTTTTCGTTAGGGAAAATCCTTATTTACAAATTTTAGCTAACAAATGAAAAAAATGAACAAATTAGAATATAATAATTTTATAGCCGTTGAGTCATTTTATCTCAGCAATCTAAAAAACAATTAGGTGACAATTTTGTAATAAGCCAATATGAATTGTGTCTCTTAGTGGATGCTATAGGAATTACCAAATTCTACATATAAAATGTAACTGTTTAAAATAAAATTCAAATACTCATCAAGGCTCTAAAAATAACTACCAGTTCTTCGGAAATATGAGGGTTATGTAGGACAAGGAATTAAATTAGAAAATTCCAGAATATGAGTATACTAAACTTGAACTACAGGATGCTAAACGTACAAATAATTTCTAAGAAAAAAATGGAAGGAGTGATGTAGAGAATAAATCTGACTTAAAATAAAAATCCACCAAATGAAATGTATAAGCTTGTTTAGTTCTGGATTTGAACAATCAATACACAAGTGTTTCAGTCAGAGAATTAAAAACCAAAATAATTTTATAATAGAAAGAGTTATTGTTAATTATGAATATTGTCTCTACATTAAAATGAGTTGGCCTTAATTTATAAGGAAAAAAATGCAAAAATATTTATAGAGTAATGAGGTATAGGATTGACTTCAAAATAATCCATTGGCTTGAGTCAGCAGCATTTGGGAGGCTGGGGCATACAAGTAAGTTGTGGGGAGAAGTGGGTGGGAATAAAAGTTAAGGAGAATTGGGCATGGGTTTAGAGTGTTGAGATGAATGATCAGTATCTTAGGCTTTATTCTATTTACTCTTCTACTTTTGTGTGTACATATGAGTTGCAATAATGATGTTTTTAAAAGAACGTATTCATGGGGGATATTAAGAAAATAAAAATCACCTATAATCCCAACATATCTAACATTGTTTTAATTTTTAATTATTTTATAATAAAATTTAACCTTATTATATACACATAGCACCTTGATTTTTAAAGTTAAAAGCATATTTTGAATTTTCTTGTTAGTTTAATATTTAAATATCTATTTAACTTTTTTAACTCAATGAATTTTATTACATTTATAGTTTTACAATGATCATCACAACCAAATTTTATAGCATTTCCATCCCAAATCCTCTGCTCATCCTCCCCACCCCCCAGCAGGTCTCCTTTGGAAACCATAAGTTTTTTAAAGTCATGAGTCAGTATATGTTCTGCAGGGAAGTTCATTATATCCTTTCTTTAGATTCCACATATAAGCGATAATATTTGTGGTTGGTATTTTGCTGTCTAATTTCACATAGCATGATAATTTCTATGTCCATCCATGTTGCTGCAAATGCCATTATTTCTTTCCTTTTTATGGCTGAGTATTATTCCATTGTGTATATGTACCACATCTTCTTTATACACTCCTCTGTCTATGGACATTTAGGTTGCTTCCATGTCGTGGCTATTGTATATAGTGCGACAACGAACACTGGAGTACAAGTATCTTTTCAAGTCATGGTTTGCTCTAGATAGATGCCCAGGAGTGGGGTTGCTGTATGAAATGGCAATTCTTTTTTTAGTTTTATGAGGAATCTCCATACTGTTTTCCATAGTGGTTGCATCAATTTACATTCCGACAAAGAGTGTAATAGGGTTCCCTTTTTTTCACACCCTCTCCAATGTTTATTGTTTGTAGACTTTTTGATGATGTCCATTCTGGCCAGTGTAAGGTGGTACCTCAGAGTAGTTTTGATTTGCATTTCTCTAATAATTAGTGAGGTTAAACAACTTTCATGTACTTTTTTTGGTATCTGTATGTTTTCTTGGGATAACTATCTGTTTAGATCTTCTGACCATTTTTTGATGTGTTTTTTTTTTTTTTGGTATTGATCTTCAGGGGGTGTTCATAATACCTTGTCAGTTGCTTCATTTGCAAGTATTTTCTCCCATTCTGAAGGCTGACTCTTCATTTTTTGGGGGGGGTTTAATTTGCTGTTTTATTTTTGTTTTTGTTGTCATTATTCTAGGAGGTGGATCTGCTGTGGTTTATGTCAGAGCGTGCTCTGCCTATGTTTTCCTCTAAGAGTTTTAGAGTATCTGATCTTCGATTTAGGTATTTAATCCATTTTGAGTTTATTTTTGTGTATGGTGTTAGGAAGTGTTCTAACTTCATTCTTTTACATGCAGATGTCTAGTTTCCCCAGCACCACTTATTGAAGGGACTGTCTTTTCTCCATTGTATATTCTCGCCTCCTTTGTCCTAGATTAGTTGACTGTAGGTGTGTGGGTTTAATTCTGGGCTTCCTATCCTGTTCCACTCATCTATATTTCTGTTTTTTTTTTTTGCCAGTACCTTACAGTTTCAATGACTGTACCTTTGTAGTATAGCCTGAAGTCAGGGAGCCTAATTCCTTCAGATCCATTTTTAATTCTCAGTATGGCTTTGGCTCTTCTGGGTCTGGTGGGCCTCCAAACAATGTGTAAAATATTTGGTTCTTGTTCTGTGACAACTGTCTTTGGTAATTTGATAGGGATTGCATTGAATCTGTTCTAGTCCTGTGAAAAATGTCTTTGGTAATTTGATAGGGATTGCCTTGGGTGGTATAGTCATTTTGAAAATATTGATTCTTCCAATCCAAGAACATGTTATATCTTTTCATCTGTTTGTGTCATCTTTAATTTCTTTCATCAGCATCTTATAGTTTACAGAGTATGGGTCGTTCATCTCTTTAGGTGATTTATTCCTAGGTATTTTATTCTTTTTGAAGTGATGGTATTTGAGATTGTTTCCCTAAATTCTCTTTCTGAACTTTCATTGTTAGCATACAGAAATGCAGTCAATTTCTGTGTATTAATTTTGTATCTTGCAACTTTATCGAATACATTGTTGAGCTCTAACAGCTTTCTGGTAGCATCTTTAGGATTTTCTAGATATTGTATCATGTCATCTGCAGTGACAGTTTTACTTCTTCCTTTCCTATTTGTATTCCTTTTATTTCTTTGTCTTCTCTTATAGCTGTGGCTATGACTTCCAAAACTATGTTGCATAGTAATGGCAAGCGTGGACATCTTGTTCCTGATGTTAGCAGGAATTCTTTCAGCTTTTCTACCTTGAGAATGATGTTATCTCTGGGTTTGTCATATATGGGCTTTATTGTGTTAAGGTAGCTTCCCTCTATGGCAGCTTTCTGGAGGGTTTTTATCAGAAATGGGTGTTGCATCTATTGAGAGGATTATATGTTATTTATTCTTTAGTTTGTTAATGTGGTGTATCACACTGATTGAAAAATGCTTGTATCCATAGGATAAATTCCACTTGATCATTGTGTACAATCACTTTAATGTACTATTAGATTCGGTTTGCCAGTATTTTGTTGAGGATATTTGCATCTATGTTGGTAAGTGCTATTGGGCTATAGTTTTCTTTTTGGTGGTATCTTTGCCTGGTTTTGGTATCAGAGTGATGGTGGCCTCATAGAATAAGTCTGGGAGTATTAATTCCTCTGCAATATTTTGGAATAGTTTCAGGAAAATCAGTGTTAGCTCTTCTCTAAATGTTTGATAGAATTCACCTGTGAAGCCATCTGGCCCTGGACTTTTGCGTTTTGGAAGTTTTTTAATTACAGTTTCAATTTCAGTACTTGTGATTGGTCCATTCATCTTTTCTATTTCATCTCGGTTTAGTCTTGGAAGATTGTACTTTTCTAAGAATTTGTCCATTTCTTCTAAGTTGTCCAGTTTATTGGCATGTATTTGCTTGTAGTAGCCTCTTATGAATTGCTTTTCATTATTTGTGAGTGTATCTATTGTAGATTTCTGGTTTGCAGTTACCCTATAATTTTGATATAAGAGGCTATATGTATACGATTGTTTTTAGTTGTTGATCTCTTAATTTAAAGTGCATCTCCAAAGTCCTGAATTTGTACTGTCCTTTTCTCACAATTTTTGATTTTGGTAGCATATTTTTGTGTGGATGATTTCCTACCTTTACTCTCTGGCCTTTACTCATGAGCCTTATCATTTGTAATATTTTTGCTTCTAGTTGTGGCCTTTCCTTCCCAATCTAGAGAAGTTCCTTTAGTATTTGTTGTAAAGCTGGTTTAGTGGTGCTGAATTCTCTTAGCTTTTGCTTGTCTATTCAGCTTTTTAGTTCTTCAAATATGAATGGGGACATTTCTGGTTCGAGTAATCTTGGTTGGAGGTTTTTTCCCTTCTTCAGTTTAAGTATATCAGGCCACTCTCCTCTGGCCTTCAGAGCTTCTACAGAAAACCCGGTTGATAACCTTATCAGTGTTCCTTTGTATGTCATTTCTTTCTTTTCCCTAGCTACTTACAATATTTTCTCTTTGTCTTTAAATTTGGTCTATTTGATTAATATGTGTCTCTTGTGTTCCTCCTTGGGCTTATTCTGTATGCCATTCATTGTACTTTCTGGGGTTGAGTGAGTGATTCCTTTCCCAAGTTAGGGAGGTTTTCAGCTATTATCTCTGCAAATAGGTTTCCTGGCCCTTTCTCTCTCTCTTTTCCTTCTGGCACCCCTATATTATGGATGTTGGTGCGTTTAACATTGTGCCAGTGTTCTCATAGACTGACATCATTTCTTTTCAATCTTTTTATTTTTTCTTTTCTGTTACACATCAGCGATTTTCACTAGTCTGTCCTCCACCTCACTTATTTGTTCTTCTGCCTCCCATATTCTTCTTTTGGATGCTTCTAAAGAACTTTTGATTTCAGTAATTATATTTCACATCTCTGCTTCCTTAATCCTTAAATCCTATATTTCTTCGCTAATTTTTCTTGCAGTTTATAGATCTTTGCCTACGGTTTATTTCCAGTGTCTTGAATCACCTTCAATACCATCAGTCTAATGTCATTTTCATGGAGGTTGGTAATCTCCAGATCACTTAGCTGTTTTTTTGGAGTTTTTTCTTGCTCCCTATCTAAGTCGTAATTCTCTGCCTTTTTGTTTTGTGTATATTTTTGTCATGGTCTCCTTTTTTTCAGACAGTAGATGCTTCTGATGTCCACCCCCTTTGTGGCTGAAGTTGATATGGGGGCTTGCTGTAGGCTTCACTGATGGGAGGGACTGGTGCCTGCCCACTGGTATTTGGAGCTGATTCTTAAACCTCTGGTGCATGGGGTTTTGTCTCTGAGTGATATTAGAGCCACCTGTGTGTTTTGGGGGGTCTTTATGCAGCCTGTTTGCTGGTGGTTGGGGTATTATCCCACCCAGATTATTGTTTGGGCTGGGACTGCTCAGCCCTTTTGGATGGCGACAGATTTTTCCAAAATGGCTAGCTCTAGAGGAGTTCAGGCCATCTGTTGGTTTGAAGGTTGTTCAGCAGTTGGTTATAATTTTGTTGTTTTATGAGGGAAGGTGCGCTTCAGTCCTTCTACTTCACAATCTTAATCCTGTCCTATTTTACTTCTTTAAGTGAGTCATAAAAAGTTGGCCTAGTAGATATATATTAGAATAAGTACAAGATATATAAAATAATTCCAAACAAAACTATATAAAACAAATATAAGTGAGAAAATAATTTAGAACTTTAATTGTCCCAAGAAAACATCATACCTAATTTGAAGAAAGAGTAAAACAAAACAGTGTTTTATAATTTCCTTTTGTTTACTCCTGATTGCATTTAATTTCTGTAACATGTAATGTTGAACAATATTTAAAGGGATAATTAATATTCCCTTATTAATTCAATAGTGTTCTTTTGATATTAAGTGATGACACTTTCAAAGTCTTATGAGTGATTATCACACTGAATAATAAAGAACATGGAGGAAAGCAGGCATCTTATATTGCTATATATCAGATATAAATTACATTTGAAAAAAATATTTCCTTTAAAAATCTTAAAAATTTTAATTGTCATTCCTTTGACTTATTGTTTTATTTCTGAAATTTTAGCATGAATATGTATTGCTGCTGGAAATTGTAACACTTTCTGAGCAGTGTGAAGGAGTTGCTTTTCCACTGAATTTTTTTGAATACAAAAGTGATTTAAACTCAAATAGGCAAACCCAGAAAGGTTATCTGCTTCAGCTTTTGAACTTTCTCAGAAAAGTCAGGCTTTACTCTCAGGAAGAACAATGCACTGTGATCAATTTTGGTTTTGTCATCTTTTCTTTCATGTTTTGGTCTTCCAAGAAAAAAATATTCTTGTGATTTTTAAAAACCTTGGCTACCTATTATGTCAATTGTTGAGAGCTAGCTCAAGAAACTTATGATCAATTAGGAAATAATAATTTAGTCCCAAAGAATAGCAGTACTGTGAAAATTAGCTAGCAAGAAAATTTACTGAACTCCATGGACATATAATTATTCCAGTAATATCCAATTAGGTAATAAAAGTAATGATTAATTTTCATGTAATAGATACACCTAAGAAATAACACTGAAACTTTTCTATGAATATTTTTACAATAACTTAATTTTCACATGTTCTATTTATAAAGATATAATAGATTTGAAAAGATGTTTCTTATTCTCCTCTTTGAATGGGAAGATATTCATCGAGAGTGTGAGGCCATATCAGGCAGAGAAACATGGATGCAAATTCTGACTTTGCACCTTTCTAGCTACCACTTAACGCCAAACCTCTTAGGAACTTGATGTCTCTCCTATCAAGATGGAGGGTTTTCCAGTTTTCTCTTTGTTTTTTACTATTACCACTAAACAATCTTCTTTCAGTTTTCCACAGAGGCACAAGCTGATCAGTGTTCTGATTAATCCACTAGGCACATTTTCTTCCTGTGTTCTAAATGTCTCTTTGCCTCTTTCTCCTTTCCAGTGTTCTATTTTCTGATTACTATCTTTCTTTTATATTGGAGTTTTTGATAGTAAGTATCTTAATGGATATGAGGTGGTATCTCATTGTGGTTTTGATTTGCATTTCCCTAATGATTAGATTTTTATATGCTTATTTGCCATTTGTATGTCTTCTTTAGAGAAATGTCTGTTCTTTTCCATTTTTAAATCTAGTTGTCTTCTATGTTTGTTTATTTCTCTGCTGTTGAGTTGTAGATGTTTATACATTCAGGATAGTGGTCCATGTTCAGATATGTAACCTGCAAATATTTTCTCACATTCCATGGTTGCCTGATCACACTGTTGATCATGTGCTTTGATGCACAGACGTGTAATTTTGATAAAGTCATGTTTCTTGTTTATTTTTTAATGCCTGTACTTTTGAAATCATATATAAAAATCATTGTTCAAGCCAATGTCATCAAGCTTTTACCTTATGACTTCTTCTAAGGGCTTTATAGTTTTAGTGCTTACATTTTGGTCTTTGTTCCATTTTGAGTTAGTTTTTGTAAATGGTGTAAAGTAATGATCCAACTCTTTTTTTTTTTTTTTTTGTACATAGAATGGGAGTTGTTTCAAGGAGAGTGTGCTGATACTGTTAACCTAAAACAAATAGACTGCCAGATATTTCTCCGAAAACATGAGTTTGTTATACCTGCATTGTATTCCCATCTTTCCAGTTCTTGTCCATGTGCAGCAAAGAATTGGAACAGTGGATGCATTAGAATGTATAAGCAAGTTCGTCACATTTGTTAAAGCAAAAGTACACCTCAGAGGGAGAGCAGGCACCCTGTGAGGAGGGAGTGGCTATGCTTTACCATTGGGTTTCCCTTTATATCCCAATGGGGTCAACCAGAGTGAAGACCTGATTTTCCCCACCCAGGTCCACTGCACACGTGTGAGAGATGAGTGTTGATTGGTCTCTGCATGGGATATTTTCTATCTTCTGATTGTTCTCAGGCAAGATACCTCATCTACATGGGGGACAGGTTAGAAAGAAGTTACCTGTAGAATCCCTTGATGTTGTGTCTATGTGTGTTTTTATTATTTAACCACAGGCATCCTGTTTTTGGTGAAGATTGATTAATGGCCTGTTCCTTCTCACTGAGGTCCAGCTCCCTATCCTATCACACCTAACATTCCACCCCCCCCAAGAGCTTGGGGACCCAATTCTTTGGGGAACTTGGGTGATGCCCCATCTAGCTATTTCCTGCTGGCATGGGGTATCAATAGTGGGATTGGGTCCTGGCTGCAGCTACACTTGGACATCAAACTTCAAGTTACAATGGCCATCTAGGGGTGACTGGTATATGTTCTTGGGCACCTGGTTATCTTCCAGTATCCCTTTTCTGTTCCCTGGGCCAATGATTTTATCCCTGTATCATTTTGGTCTGGAATGGCTGTAGCTTTTTTGAAATAAATTTTGTGAGTAGTTGGAACAAACAGGGACCAAATGGGAGTCCTAAAAAGATGATCATGGTGATCCCAGCAGTGGAAAGGAGGCTGGGGGAGGGAGTGTGGAAAAAACCGAGGCTGTGGACAACCCTGAGTCTTGAAATTTTGTGGCTTTTTCCAAAGTTGTCCAGGTGCTGGAGTTCCTATCGTGGCTCAGTGGTTAACGAATCCGACTAGGAACCGTGAGGTTGCGGGTTCGATCCCTGGCCTTGCTCAGTGGGTTAAGGATCTGGTGTCATCGTGGGCTGTGGTGTATGTCACAGATGCAGCTTGGATCCTGTGTTGTTGTGGCTGTGGCATTGGCTGGAGGCTACAGCTCCGATTAGACCCCTAGCCTGGGAACCTCCATATGCCGTGGATGCAGCCCTAAAAAGACAAAAAAAAAGGCAAACAAAGTTGTCCGGGTGTTGACGTGTTGATATCCCCACCACAATTATCATTTGGAGACTTTTTTTTTATTATAGAAGAAACAATTTTAACAAACAGGTTAAAAAATCAAGGCCAAAGGTCAGTAAGAGAATTATGGTATCTAGGGACCCAATCAGAATTAAGAACAAGGTAATGCTTGGGAACCTATTTGATTATAGTCTAGATAGAGTCAGTGGATGTGTTACACTGTCCAAAGGAATACAGACAAAATAAATCTCATTTACTTTCAGGAGAATAAGCATGCACCTCTTTTTACTGTCCAAATAGACGTCACTGATAATGATTTTAGTGCCTTTCTGGATATGAGAAGATGCAAGAATTTGGACTCAAAAAAATCGTTACCTGATGTATAACTATGTGAAAGCCTGTTCTTCCAGTTTTTTCCAGAGCACAGAGTGCCTCATTTCTGATATACAGCTTGAACTCCTTTTAGGAAGTGTTGAAGTTCAGCAGTTTCAGCAGCTCAAGATTTAATCCTTGTAGAGGCAAAGAGCAAGTGCCAATCTCTAGTTCACAGGGTTCTGCCATTGCAATAAATTTGACCATGGTTTTTGGAGGTATTTTGTGTCCATTTTATCCCACAGTGCTAGGAATGCTCACTCCCAGGTGAGATGAAGATTTAATTAACAAGACACTTGATGTGCTATTATTGGATTAGTCATTATTAACAATAGCCAAAGTTCTGTGAACCACCTGTCTTACTAGTCTGTTATGGTCAAGGAAAATACTCCCCTTTGTTGCATTTTCCCAGATCTAGAGTTACACAGTTAGGATCATTGATCTTATACGGAACTGTATATAATTTTATTGAATATTCAATTACACATTTGGAAATGTAGGACATAAAAATTGTGTAAATAATTAATAAAAATAATATAGCTAGCAGTACTAGTAAAGTCTGAAATAAGAAATTAAGTCAAGAGCTTTCACCAAGCTCTCCTCATGTTTAAAGGAAATTGTATACTGGCTTTGAACATCCAGCCTAATTTCCTAGTGTTCCTAGGCTGGTTATCCTTAAATGGCTTAATAGTTCTAAACATCAGGTAGCCTTTATTTATTTTAATTTTTATTTTTTTCTCTTTTTAGGTCCACACCTGTGGCATATGGAGGTTCCCAGGCTAGGGGTTGAATCAGAGCTGTAGTTGCTGGTCTGTGCCACAGCCACAGCGATGTAGGATTGAGCCTCGTCTGCAACCTACACCACAGCTCAGGGCAATGCCGGATCCTTAACCCACTGAGCGAGGCCAGGTTTCTTAACCACTGAGCCATGACAGGAAATCCTCAACATCAGGGAGCCTTTAAGTTGAAATTACAGTTGTCTGGTGTTAACCACATAAAACTATCTCAATTGTGCAAAGTTATATTCCTTGTTTCAAGTCTTGCTTGTTGCTCTGATTGAACTGGAGTAACACTAGGAGAAAACATATTTATGGTCAAGGCCATAGCAGATATTATAAGTTGGCCAGGTGAGGTTTTCCTACCCAGTAACATTAATAGTTGCCTGAACATAATTATATTTTTCTGTAGAATAAGTTTCCAAAAAGCCAACTAATAAGAGCCTTGGAAGGGAGAAACTCACCAAGGTCAGGCAGAAGCACTAGATGCAGGTAACTGGCCACATTGTTAATTTTTAAATTAATTTTTAAAATTCATAATAGAAAGACATTTGATTTTTGTTTAAAAACAAAATAAATAAAGAATAAAACAAATAGCCACATGTGTCAGGTGTGGCAATCGTGGGATAGCTGTCTACTGCTGACGTAGTCTTATCCTGTCAGTTGTGTGGTTGTTCTTTTTCTATGTTAAAGTTTTGTTTTAAGGTGAGTTTGAAGTCAGTAGTTCTCTGTGTAGACCATTCCAATGCAGAGACCCTTCTTAAGTGAGAAATAGAAATTTGAGTTAATTTTCTTCAGTTTCTTCAGACATGAGGCAATTTAGAAAACTTTATAAGAAATTTTTTATCTAGGTTGGAGACAGCCCTTGAATCATACTTTTGGCAGTAAATATAGTCCCCTGGTTATCATGGGGCATCTGATATTCATTCAAGGATAGATTATAGCTATCAGCTTCAGAAACAAGCTTAGGACATTGTCTTAATAGTTCAATTAAGTTTTACAATAATGTAACATTGCAGCAAAGAACCAGTTGGAAGGTGAGTTGTAGTCAATAAACATTAACCTCAATTATCAAAACTAGAATATGGATCAAAACAAACTTTTCTTTAAAATTAACCTCATTTTTAAATCAAATATAGACAAATTAAAATTGTATAATATATACCAAGCAGAAAAAACATTTTCTAACCATTTCTTTTTGATTACTAACTTTGCCAGAGAGCCAGGAAGAACCAAGCAGCCATCTTGGATTTCCCATATCCCTGACTATTTAATTCACAGCATGGTTTACCTATTTTAATTTCTCTGATAAGAGCACACTGTTGCCATGCTGCAAGAGCATCAGGACGGCAAAATCTGACAATAAAGCGTTGGCTTGTAGAAGTAGAATCCATTTTATCTACATGTGCCATTATCTTTACAGATTTCATTGTTTTACCTTTTATTTGGCAATGTTTCCTCTGTAATTTAATTCACAAAATAATTATTGTAGGCACAATTTTTCTAAGATTTCTCAGGGGCCCTTTGAAGCATTTCAAAGTTGGCTGTAAACTTGAATTAGAATTTGACACTGAGAAAATTTGCCCCAAAAATATAAAAAAAAGTTTAAAAAACATCTGGTCAAATAAAAACATCAATTACTATTAAATAATACTTATTCATTAAAAAAGTAACAAAATATTTCAAAAACAAATTAAAATTACTTAAAGGCAAAGAAATTCACATAATATGTTATCAAAAGTGATATGTTAAGAAAACCCTCTTTTACCAGAAAAGCCAAATTCAAATTTGTACTAGCTTTCTTTTAAAATTAGTTTATTCAATTAAATTTAATTCTAAACTTAGTCCTGACCATGCACAAAATTCTTTGTTCGGTGGCCACTTCCCACAGGTGGATATCACTTTATGTATCCATATTAGTCTGTCCCCTATTTTTCCATATGAAGCAAGCTATAAGGCAGACTTACTGTCATTTCCCTTAATAAAATGCAATTTCATTCCTCATTCCTTCTTTACTGGAAACATACACCCTACTTTTCCAAAGCAACTGTGAACTGTCTTTTATAATTTCTCAAAACTTGTGTTTTCTTTTGGAGAACATCTCAGGGGGGCACCGACATACTGATTAATAGTCCTAAATGACTTTAATTTCTCTGTTTAGTAACTGATATCTCAGTGTCTCCTTTGAATCCTATTAAACCTAGGTACAATATGGTATTATACCTAATGATGATTCTAAAGACGTGTCTATATTAATTAGATCCACAAACTATAACTTTAATACCAGATATTAATTTAATACTAGAAATTAAGTTAATACTGAATATTTCCCAGTTCACATGAACCTAAAATTAATTCAGTTAATTAGCAGTAAACAAGTATTTTGAGAATTTATATACGTGCTTAATTTCCTTTAAGTCAATTAGGTAGAGCTCTTTTATGAATTAATTTTGGGAATGCCATACATCCACAACAAACATATAAATACACACAGACACATAAGAGACCTTATAGTTCCTATCTGAACTTTCAGCCATAATCAGGTACAACTATATAAAACCCATCAGTTGCAAAAGAAAGTTGATTCAGATTTGATTTCCAGCAGATAGGACAAATCAAGGTCAACTATCTAGATGTCTAAACCTTTTTTGCTAATGTTTATGGAAAAAGGCATAGGCGTAGTATTCAATCTCCAACTTGTACCCCTTTCCTGAAGTTTGCATTTCAAAAAATTGGTGGCAATAAGGATTTCAGAAACCAGGTGAAATATTTGCACCTCAAAGGCTTAGGCAAATTCCTTCTGTATTGACTTTGTTCCCCTAAGTCCAGAAAAAAAAAATTTTTTTTCTTGATACTCACAAGCCTTTTCCCTGTTATTAAAGACCTTAAAACCAATTTCAGGTAAGACTGAAATGGAGTTTATGGGCCATGTTCTAATTTTTGTACTTTCTTTTCTTTATGATGTCAGGCGACTCCTGTCTTATAAAGCAGACTCCAAGAAGGAACTGTCCTTTATTGGTAGTAGAGAGATACACAGTGAAGGTCAAGGTGGAGAGAAAGTAGAGTTTATTGAGATGAGAGATGCTGCAAGATGTTGCAAGTCTTCCTTATAATCAGGGAGAGCTGACCCCAAAAAGAAAGAAGAATTTAAGATGAGCAATACTGTAAGCACAGTAGGATGACTTCCTGATAGTCAGAAAGAGGTGACACCAAGCACATGGTCATGTCAGTTTTTCTAATCCAGGGAGACGAGAGATCCCAGTTATCATGGATACATCTTAGAGGTGTCCTCAGTGAGAATGAATGGTTATTTCCCATCTGAAATGACAGTCATAACAGGAGAGGGTGATGGATTAAAGAAGCTAATGGGTAGTCTCTGGCAGCTTGAGAGCTGGGCATCCCCAGGTGGCAGTGGCCTGGTCCTGGGGAATTATTGTGCACCCCCCAAGGCATCCCTGTATAGGCCAGGTGTCCCTAGCTTTTTGACAGGTGAGACTTCCCACAGGATGACAAATGGATTTGGGGACCAACTCCTGCAGGATCAAGGCCTGGGTATTCCCCGGTGTGAGCTCTGTGTTCTGAGAGCACTTCTGGACACCCCCTAGAATCCAGGCTCATGTCAGGTATCCCTGGCCCACTAGCATGGTGGGCCCTCCACTGGTCAGAAAGGGGGAGAAGATTTCAGCCCCATCTGAATTCTCCATGCCGTACTGGAGAAAATGGTTAGATATACTCTAGCCTAGGCTAAGTTGTTCAGCTTGGGTGGTGCCATCCTACTGTGAAGGACGCTTAATGGCAACTGACCTGGCTCTGCCCCAGTGCCCTTCTCCTTGATAGAAGGATCTTGGCTTGTGCCGTAGGAGGAAGGGGAGAAACTGTCCTGGGAGAATACGCCCTAAGTTTTGGTATAAGGGGACTGAAGTTTTATCCAGAGGTAGCCTCCATAGACAGAGAAGGAAAGCAGTGAGGCTCAGGAGTGGTAGTCTCACAACAGGTCCAAGGCAAAGTCAAAGTAACAGCAAGAGAAGCCCAGGAATTCTGCCTGATAATCCTACTGGGGAGGTAGTGGCCAGGGACAGTGGATTCTGTGTTTTGCTTTAACGACTGTGTGCCCCATGTCACAAAGAAACTTAAGTCTTAATGGTGGAAAATGCTCTAATAGTCTTGTCTATTTTGTGAACCCCTTATGCTCTCATGGGACTCTTCAAGAGTATGCTAATCACGCTTAGTTCTCCTGTCCTATCAGTTGGCCTAGTCCCTAGCCAAGAGGAAAAGAAAAGAGGAACTTTCACTCATCTGGGTGGCAATTACTAAGGCACAGTGAGCCATGGGGCCTCCAGAACACACTAGGGTGTAAACCTGGTGAGAATTCCTCAATTGCTTCCAAGATACTCACCTATTCAAAGATGGTTCCAGAAAGAGAAGAAGGGGTGGGGGGGTAAGGAAGAGATCCCCAGTAAACTCCTGTCCCTAGTGTTGTGCATAGCACAGCATAGGTGGAAAGCGAGGACGAGAAGCTTGGATCCTTTAGCTCTAGGAAGAGAGCTTCCTACATTGTGTAGGCCTCTGGAAAGCAATTTGAGTCACAGCACTGGAAAGTTACACCTGCATTATCTTCCTGGTTCTTGTCCATGCCCAGCAAAGAACTGAAGCAGCTATGCCTTAGAAAGCATAAGCAAGCTTGTCAGAGCGAAAGTGTTATTTATAGCTGTGTTGGATGCATTGGAAGTGTAAGAGAGTTCGCCAAAGCAAAATTGTTATAGCAAATTTATTAAAACAAAAGTACACTTTCAGAGGGAGAGCAGGCAAACCTATGGGTAGTTACTGGCCTCGCTTTACAGTTGGATTTCCCTTTATAGCCTCATGTCGCAGACCAGAGTAAATACCTAATTTTACCCGCCCAGCCCAGTGCACAGTGTCTGAGGGCTGAGTGTTGACTGGTCTCTGCATGGAACATATTTAATCTTCTAATTGGTCTCAAGCAGGATAGCTTGTCTGCATGGGGCATAGGTTATGAGGAAATCCCTTGAGAAGTCCCCTGATATTGTGCCTGTGCTGTTCTTATTGTTTAACTGCACATATCCTATTTTCAGTGGTTATTAGTGGCCTGTTCTGACTCACCTGGGTCCAATTCCCTATGTATCCAACCTAACAAGTTTATTCAGAATCAGCAGGGAATTTCCATTTGGGGTCTATAACACATGTGGGTTAAGTGTAAGTTCCCACAGGACAAGAGAAGAACGCTTTTATAGAGAGGGGAAGGAAGATAGAAGGTTATAGTATACATAGTCCAGGGTTTTTCATTGGTTGCATCTCTCCAGGAAAGCGGAGGGGTCTTTTCTCCCTCCTGTTAAGCTCTACTATTGTCATGGCATGGGAGCTTCCCATTCTGGTCACTATGTAATTGAAATTTCTGTTCATTAATTTTATAAGAAAAATCACTCTCTACACACGCCAGTTGTCAACAAGTATTATTGTTTGCAGTATATGTATTTTCTCTTTTTTCTTTCTTTTTTTTATTTTTTTATTTTTTTTACTTTTAGGGCCACATCTGTGGCATATGGAAGTTTCCAGGCTAGGGGCTGAATCGGAGTTGTAGCTGCTAGCCTATGCCACAGCCACAGCAATGCCAGATATGAGCTGCATCTGAAACCTGTACCACATCTTGCAGCAGTGCTGTATTCTTAACCCACTGAGTGAGGTCAGGAATTGAATCTACATCCTCATGGACACTATGTTGAGTTCTTAACCCGCTGAGTCACTACAGAAACTCCAGAATATGTGTTTTCATGTTTACATTTTTAATTTTCATCTGGCACCTTTTGTAACTCTTCCTGCATTTGTTGAATTTGCTAATTTTAATAGACTCCCCAAGAGAAGGAGTCAAAAGTCAATTTTCCCATCATCTCTTAAAGCTGGAGTCCACCAGTCAGATGAACACATAGGATGGTTTGATCTAGAAATACATAAAGAATGGAGCTCTGTGTGGCGAATTTAATGTGATGGAAGGAGAGCTTATAGACTTCTGACAGTCAAATGCTCTATAGTTTCTAGTGGTAGCATTTCTTTCCTAGGTCAGAAGTGTGAGCATCGTAGAGATGAGCATGTTTTTGGCCACAAAAGTCCTATATCTACAAACTACCCCTTAGTATAGTCCATCTCTGCTCAAATTAGCCAGAGTGATTTCCATTCTTCAAATGAGGATTCAAAGAGACTCGGGAAGGGGTACTTGATAAAGTGAAAGAAATAAACCTTGACATTATTAAACTCCGAGTAACAATATTACAGAAAGGAAAATAGTAGCATCTAACACAGAGGATGGCAGATTTGGATTGTGAGGTTGCTGCATGCTTTCTATTCTCACATTTAGTCCATTTTACATATCATTGCCTCACTTCTCTTGATTAAGGGTCACGTACTTCATGATGGAGGGGTACAGGGGTGTCTTTGATTCTATGCCCAAATGTCTTCATTGTTTATATTTTTTCAGGCTACATTGTTGAAAATTGAAGGAATCAAGTGATTTATTCACAAATATTAAGCTGAAAATAAACTTTCTACCACCACTCAGATGTTACTAAAATGGGGACTATGATGGGGAAAAAATTACCCTTCACTTCAAATTATCCATGATTCATGAAAGAAAATAAGAGAAACAACACAGCTCTCAAAGATACAATATTTACCTGTCTGTGTGTACATGTACTGCACACACACATACACACATCCCATGACTCTGTAAAATATAACATCTTTTTTAATCTTATACAATTCACAAAAGTGCCAATACAAACTTTCCAACTTACAATTTGTCACTCATCATGGAAGAAAACTGAACTTCTCTCATACATGTAATCCCTTTATAGACTATATATACAAGGCAGAAGAGAAGAAAGAAACTGTGGGCTGGTCTGTTTGTGTTTAATACCTGATAAAATCTTATTTATAAACTAATAAATACAACATATGTCTGAACTTCCGGAAAATTAAAGCCAAGAGTCTTTAGTTTTCTCTTTTGTCTCTTGAAATTCATCTTGAAGGATTTTCTTGCCAAAGAAAGTAATATCTGCCATTTACCTAATGGAAATTTTGGATCAGTTCCTTTTTCATATATTATTTAAATTTCAAACCAATTCTCTAAGGTAGAATTAGCATGCCACTTTTAGAGATGGGAAAATTAAGTCAATTTCATAATCATTAAGCTACGATTTGAATATATTTTTGTTTCCACACTTACATTTGTTCCACTCTTCTATGAAATATAAACAGATGTTCACCATTTAAAATACATTCTGTAAACACGAGAATATACTTAACAGTTAGAATTTCCCCTGCAAGTGTGAAAAAAAAATTTTCCAGTTCTTGCAGACCATAGAAGTAGTCAGGTTATCTATGAATTTGAATTTTCTTTTCAAACCTCTTTCATCGTTATAGATATGTGAAATTACTTGTTTTGTCACGTAACTGTTTACACACCCAATCATAGGCAAGCCCCAAACTTCCCTGCTAGTTTATTTTGCATAGCAGGACTTGATGTAATTCTCTATTAAGTGAGTGATTTAATAAGTTCCTACTCAATTCTTCTATGCAAATTACACATTAAAAAAGCTAGTAAAAATGAGCCATAGCTGAATGTTTTAAAACTTGGAGACTATTCCAATCCACGCCTCTCCCCACTACACGTGATGAGGCACACAAAGGTGAAGTGTTAGGAGAATGGAACTTGGAACGTCATGATACATGCAATCAGCTACATAGACTATAAAGCAGTGAGAATTGTACATTTTTGTAAACTTACAAATTTGTTTCAAAATATGGGAAGAAGAGAAACTCATCTGAATTAATAGCATGAGTCAAAGGATAAAAGTATGTTTTAAGAAAAATGAATTCAGAGAACCTGGAATGGAATTATGCCAGGTATCTGATCTCAATCAGTGGGAGATAAGAATGATAAGTAGTTTAGAGAAATACCACAGAAGTCTGCAACCAGCATTTAAAGAAGCTTACATTTTAGTCTGAAGACAACTAATAAGAAATAAAAGTGTTAAGTACAGGGGTTTTTTTTCTATTTTCAGAAAAAAAATCACCAGAAATTCTTGGTGGATTCTTGGTAATTCATGGATTACATGTGTGAAGGTATCAAATGTTATGGGACCAGGGCAGAAGGGAGATGATGAAGGTCTAAAATCAGATAACTGTAGCAGTATTGGAAGAAACGTGGGTACAATGTGTACTGTCAATATACATACGTGCAGATAAAGGAAAAGTGAGTGTCTGGGAAAATATGAAATGAGGCCAAGAATTCAGGCAAATGAATAATATGTTTATATAATAATCTAATAATTCTACCACTCTATATTTTTCAGTTGAAAAAATATTACTAGTGAGAATCATTTTGATGGGAATATATAGAGTTTTTCAGGTATCTTGAGGGCAAATCAGTAGTAATAATTACTAATAGAGTATGAGGACCTTAATGAGTAGATAAGAGAATCAAGGTCCTGAGGTAATCTAGAGCTCTTGATTCTAAGTTTAATATTCTTTCCATTATTTATTTACTGAACCAGAAATTTTTTATTAACATTTTCTACCAGCCACTGTGCTAAGCAGTGGTGTCTAATGTAAGCAAAAGTGACTTAGTTCTTGCCTTCAGAAAGCTTACCTTCGAATTCAGGACTGAAAAAAAAACTGTAAATAAATATGTCTTATAAGAAGAACAGTCTTGAAAGAAGAAGAGTTGTGACAGAGAAAGGGAGAAATGAAATTGCTTAAATAGAGACAATACAAAATGCTTCAGTGAGGAATGCATTTTAAAAGTGAGACCTGAAAGATATGTATACACCCATAAGAAAAAATAAGATAAAATCATTCTAGGTAAAGGAAACGATATATACTACAGTCTTGACATTGGAGAGATCTTGGCAGAAGTTTTCATGTATAGAGAAAGAATCCATATATAGATTACAGCAGAAAGTGTTAAATTCATATTAAGGCTTTGTAAGAGAGGTTATGAATGGATATATTGCAAGAGTAAAGGAACAGAAATAATCAAAGTCAAGGAAAATATGAAATTACATGGGAAAGTGAAAGAAGAAAGTTAAGGCTAGAAATTTGAAGGAAAGCTTTCTTTAATAAAGGAGTAGGAGCAAAGAGGTTATAGCAATAACACAAGAATGACAAGAGAGGTAAAAGGCATGAAAGAACATGTAGAAATGGAGAACTCAAAGAAGAAAACTTTCAGAATGTAGATCAAATATGCCAAATGCTGTTGGGTTGAAAAATACAAAGTTAAAACATAGTCATTGGATTTTCCAAATGAACATCTTCAGAAACAGTTTAAATATACTGTGGGAAAGGAGCAGTTAAGGATTGGAGAGTGACATGCATCGTTTTCATTTAGCAGTAAGTAGCTGGTCCGTAGACAAAGAGGAAAAGACATGTAAATTTTCCCTCTGTAGGACGAATAGCATTTTCAGTATGGACTACTGAAAATAAACTGTTACCTGTATCAATAGGCAATATTTATCTATAAGAAAGAGTTAAATGTGCTATCACAGTGTGTAAAATAGCCATTCCTTTTTACTACTATTCAAACAAAATACGTATTTACATACACACAAATGTCTAATATATATATATATATAATTGAATATAATCAAATTTAATTTCCACAACCATATATTTATCCCACTTTTTATGATTCTTAGTTCTTTTTTGAAAGATTTAAACCTTATATAACAGAGAAACATTCCTAGAATGGCAGAGTAAGTCTCCCCAAAAATCTATTATTTTTTAAAAGCAGAGAGCACCGAGAAATCACTTCTCCTATTAACTTCTTCAGAAGTCTGGAAATTAACAAAGGATTGCAAAAATTTTGTTTTAAGAGAAGTAACTAATTTTTAGCAAAAATGGTGAGCTTCATTGTGCTTTATTTTGCCCTAATTCAATTTTCCTTTCTCCTGCTCTGCAGAATCCTTGAAACTGATACCCTAGCAACCATGAAGCCTGAAAAAATCATCAGTCTAGCAGACCAAGAAGAGATAATTTGGATCTGGGGCTTCCACAAAAACCCTATTCCCTAAAAGTGTCACTAGTTGACATGTCTAGCAGCTTTCTGAAAAATTCCCATTCACAGCGTTTCTCTTCATTTTACCTTATGTACAACTTTTTCTAGGAGAAATCCTATCTTCAAGGCATTTGTTAAAGCAATCAGCGGTGATTGTTTATCACTGCAGCTGCCTGAGAAAGAGATACCAAGTGATAGAAAACAAGAGGCTGCCCAAACATCTTAAAAGGAAAGTCTGGAAAATATGATACCTAGAGGGGACTCTGAAATACTCCAGCACATTTCTGTGGAGACAGAAAGGCACTTGCATGTGCAGATCTGTGCCTGCCCAGGAAATCCTTAATCTGTCATCTCTCTCTGAACTTAATATTCTAAACATTCAAGAAGTGAAGAGCAAGGCAGGGTTGTAAAATGCCAGGATGACAAAGACGTGCCCCTAAATCCCTCCACATAAATCTTTGGCAAAAAAAAACTGTGAAAGATTGTTTTAAAATATATAAAAAAATTCTATCTAATCATTAGGATCACTAAGTTAACCAAGCACATACCTCAATGGCTTCACACAACAAAGAATATACACTTTATGAATTAGTTTAGGAAACAACAAAACAAAACAAAAGCAAAAAACAACGGTAAAACATAACAATAATCCTGCAGAGGAAAAGTATGGTTTTAAAAGTTACACTACATTGTTAAGAATGTCAAGTTTCTTACAAAAAACAAAATACAAAATACGAAAAAAAAGGAGAGAGTATAAATTATACACCGGAAAAAAGAAGGTCATCTGAAGAAACTATTTTTAAAGAAGCCCAGGTGTTGGATATACTAAAGAAAGACTTTACACTAGGTATTATATGTATGTTCAAAAGACAAAAGGAAAATACATCTAAAGATTTAAAACAAAGTGTGGAAAATGCCTTACCAAAGAGAAAACTCTAATAAGGAAATATAAATTACATTAAATAAGAAATAGAGTTGAAAAGTACTATAACTGAAATTGATAAACTGTACTAGAGAGGATAAACAGTTAATCTTTCAAAAACTTGCAGGTAGGCCAGCTGAAGTTATCTAAGTTAAAGAAAACCAGTAAAAAATAAACACTGGAACTCATAAATATATTGAGCTCCATTAGTCACCAACAGAAACATAATATAAAGTCCCAGAAGGAGAGAAGAGAAAGGTAAAGAAACAGAAAAAAAATATTAAAAAGAATTTCCAAGAACTTCCCCAATTTAATGAAAAGCCTAATAAAAACTTTCAAGAAACTTAATAACTTCAACTAGGATAAAATCAAAGATATCCACATCTACACATATAAAGGGAAGAAATAAAACCACTCCATTTGCAGATGACATGATCTGTATTTAGAAAATCCTTAAAAAGTTCTAAAAAATGAACAATAAAGTCAAATTCCGAGAAATAGAAAATACAGGTCTTTTCTTAGAAGGCAGGAATTAAGGCAGTGTCTGCTATTGGTAGGAAGTTACTTTTAGGACTGAATTTTAGCTATGATTAGAACCTGTGTGTAATTTCATGTTCTTTTTATTATAAGGGATTAGATATCAGGAAGGTATTATACCCGTTAATGAAAGACATTGAGTCTGAAATACAGAATGATTAAAATATATGACTACACAAACGGAAGAGTTGGAAGCAAAGTTCAAAATAAGATTTGCCTGCCTTTGCAAAAGCTGTCTACCTTCCTAAGTGCTTCATGCAAAGTAAACAAATTGAGACCAGAAACTGAATTTGTATCAAGTAATATCATTTTAAACGCAGCACTCTCAGTTTCTGAATTTACTTTAACCAGAAATACAGGATAAATTTTGTTCTCAAGACTTTGAGTCATCAGTGCCAATTTTCTGACAACCACTTTGCATTTTATAGGAATGTTTTACTTAATTTTCACTTATGTAATTCATCCACTCAACATTTACGTATTGAACACCTATTAGATGCCAAGAATTATACCTGGCACTGTGTAAAATAAAGTATCTCACTTTTATTCTCTTTTTATCAAATATTTCTAAAGGCTAGTTACTATAAATAACCTATAAATTTTTCTTGTATTTGATGGCAGTAGAGTTGTCCTCTAGTTGTTAGAAATATTTGTAGATTCTCAAAATGTTTAATTAATCTATGAAGACACTACATTAAATATTGTAACAAAAAAGAGAACAATTAAAGAGCTTCTATTGTTAATTCAAAAAAAAGTTGGAACTGAGAGTTGCCATCATGGCGCAGCAGTTAATGAATCCAAGTAGAAACCATGAGATTGCAGGTTCACTCCCTGCCCTTGCTCAGTGGGTTAACCATCTGGTGTGGCTGTGGCTGTGGCGTAGGCCAGCAGCCACAGCTCTGATTAGAGCCCTAGCCTGGGAACCTCCATATGCCTCGGGTATGGCCCTAAAAAAGAAAAAAAAAAAAGGTTGGAACTGTAAATGGATAAAATTAACATATACGGGTGTATTTGTTTAAAAACACACAAATGCACATATATGCATGATGTATAACCAAAATCAGTTACAAGTATTTCATCCCATGTAATTCTCAAATCTGGCACTAGGCTTCTACTGATTAATGATTCAGGATGGAAGCCATACTCTCCTGGTTCCTTCATTACTCAGTCTTGATTCAGCTTCATTTTCTTTTAAGGTTCATTGGGATTACTGATGCACTCCATTTAGCACAACGAAAGAATTCTAATTCTCTGAAAATTCAGAGTTTATTCTCTTGTAAATTAACACTCTCTGATAACTAGACAGTCTTGAAATATGCTAGTTTTTGTTTGATGAATAAAGGCCAAGAGGAAAGGTCACTGTATGACTACTTTTAATGAGTTACTAGATAAATACATTTTCTAGATAGTTTAACTCATTAGTCTTCAAAGTGCTTTAAGAAAAACCTTTCAATATGTATGTCAATTCTCAATTATCTACATTAATGGAGAGGAGCAGCAGTGTGTATAAAGCAAAATGGATGAAAATATACACATATTTGACTTAGAGGATACCTGTGTCATAAGCTCAAAGAGTAAATAAAATTCAAACCAAACAATGAGATTGAATTAGAGGGATCTTTCCCAGTAAGCAATCTATTTTTTGAGAGCCATTTCATAGTCCACGGTTCTGCTAAACTTCTGCCCATATTTTCTGTTTCCAGTCATAATCTGAACATCAAAACATTCCAGATTTAAGTAATGTTGTTAGCACAAGCAAAGAACACAACCTCCTTTGAGCTTTCTAACTAGATGGCTTATTCCTCCTTGAGTGGTTGACAAAGAAAATACTGTCATTATAAAAGCCTTCATTATACTTGCTGGGCAAATTACAAGGGGTAAAAAAGACTCCCAGAGAATCAGGATATACAAAAGGTATAGGAATTGAATACTACATTGAAAATCTAGGAAGGGCTATCTACTTAGTGTAATTATCACTAATAGCTAATTAATTTCAAAAGACTGATTCAGAGACCCACTATGTGAAAGAACATGTGCTAGGAGCTGGGGATTCTATGGTGAGCTTAATGTGTAGTAGGAAACATGCACATCGAGTAGTCATGAATCACATAGTTATGAATTTTGTAAGTTATTATCCCAAAAAGGCAAATGTGGAGAGTTAAGGAAACTTATGGAAAGTGTGTTTACCCAGTATAAACAGAAGAGAGATAAAGGAAGACCTCTAGTTTAAGGGATATTTCACTTGTGGCCACTTGTATGACAAGAAATTGTAGGATGATGCAGGGAGGTGATACAGAAAAGCAATACATGTAATGATCTAGATTCAAGATTATAAAACATAGTTGAGGAACTTGAATTTTAATGCTGGCTTTAGGCAGAAGTAAGTATACTGTAAAAGCTGATAAAGATTTTGGTTCATGGTTGCTTACTTCGAGAGCCACTGTGAGAGCTATCTGTTTCTGTGCATAGTATTCATGCTAAGAGGGGAAGCCAGGATGTACTCCAGAAGTCAGTGCAACCATTTCTTTTATTTTCAAAATTTTCTTGAGTTCTGAAAAAAGAATGAAATCTGTATTTTCAAGGCTCTCTTAATTTCATATAATTGATTTTCTCCTAATAAGCATTGACTTTACGCAACTTTATATTTACATCTCTTTTTTATTGACAAAATTATATAAACTTCAGTATCCCCAAGCCTAGATACCTGCCCTGCCTTCAAGTAAGCAGACAGCAAATTAAACACAATATAACACAGCAATAAAGAATCAATCACAGTCACTGATTTCATGCATCTCAATTTACTCTTTCCAGCTTTTAAGATTGTTAAAAACCATCACATTTAACTTTTCTCTACATGGTGACTTATTTAGTCTTTTTCATACTTTTGAGGTAAATAGTACACTTTCTGGTTCCCCTGAAAACAAATCTTGAGACAAGGATTTGGAGCAGGAGTTTATTTGGAAGGTGTTATAAAGAATAAGAAGTGGAGTTCCCTTCGTGGCTCAGTGGTTAACGAATCCGACTAGGAACCATGAGGTTGCGGGTTCGATCCTTGGCCTTGCTCAGTGGGTTAAGGATCCGGCGTTGCCGTGAGCTGTGGTGTAAGCCGCATACATGGCTCGGATCCCGCGTTGCTGTGGCTGTGGTGTAGGCCAGCAGCTACAGCTCCTGTTAGACCCCTAGCCTGGGAATCTCCATATGCCACGGGTGAGGCTCTAGATAAAAAGGCAAAAAGACAAAAAAAAAAAAAAAAGGATAAGAAGTAAAGAGTTGCTGCTGTGGCTAGCAGGTCAAGAACCTGACATAGTGTTTGTGAGAATGCAGGTTCAATCCCTGGACTCGCTCAGTGAGTTAAGGATCTGGCTTTGCCACAAGCTCCAGCATAGGTCTCAGGTGCAGCTCAGATCTGGTGTTGCCATGTGTATGGCTGTGGCTGTGGCCTGCGGCCCTGCATCTGTGGCTCTGATTCGGCCCCTAGCTCTGGAACTTACATATGGCACAGGCACAAGCCTAAAAAGATAAAAGAAGCAGAAGAAGAGGAGATGGAGACTGTAAGAAATAGGAGAAGAAAAAGCAAAAAAAAAAATGTGGATCATTTGAGGTTGCTCATATAGAGTAAAGGTGCTTGAGAGCACAAATACTTCCAGAAAATGGACAGGTTCGCAAGAATTCCATCCAAAGAGCAGAGGCTGGGCCATGTATTCACTGCTTCCATGCCCAGTTGTTTGAGGAGCATCCAGATGTCAGGACTGGTTTGCACTAGGAGTATCACAGTGGGTGAGCTGAGGTAGTGCACAAGCATAGCACACAATCATCCACCACTGTGTTTGAAGCTCATTTTCTTCCCCAGCTTAGCAGAAAGCCAGCCAAGTAGAGAGCTGACTCATGTTAGGTGGGCTTGATGGAGAACAGGAGTGAGAATAGCCCCATTACCTACCAAGTTGTAGCCATGGCTGAAGCAATGAGAGCAAGTGGAAATGTAGGAGTAAAATTCTGAGTAGAGAATTTTAAGAGGAAAGGTGAGGGAGGAAAGGGCTCACAAAGAGATGTTTGACACCGACAAGTCTTCAGATTTTATCTATAAAAGGGAAAGAAAAATGGGACAATCAAAAGAGGAGTTTTTAGGAGTTCCCATTGTGGCTCAGCAGAAATGAATCTAACTAGGATCCATGAGGATGCAAGTTCAGTCCCTCAGTGGGTGAAGGATCCAGTGCCGCCATGAGCTGCAGTGTAGTTCAAAGACTAGGCTTGTATCTGGCATTGCTGTGGCTGTGGTTTAGGCCAACAGCTATATCTCTTATTGGACCCCTAACCTGGGAACCTCCATATGCAGCAGGTATGGGCCTAAAAAAAAAAAAAAAGGAAAAAAGAAAGAAAGAAAAAAAGAGTTTTTATTCTGTTTTTTAAGACTACAGCAATAATTCCACTCTTGTATGCTGAGGCTATACCAGTAGAGAGGGTGAAAATTCGATCACATAGAGACCAGAGACAGAATTTCTGAGGTGATGTTCTTAGAAGGCAAAATGTTACTTAAACTGGTGACACTACCTTGCTGCTGAGTGAGGATTATGAGATGTAGATTCACCATGGAGACCTCATAATGTGATGGGTAGGGGAAGTTTAGAGGCTTACCTTAAATTGATGAAGCACACACAGATTTTGATTTCCCACAGTGACTGATGGAAAGTATAGGGTGAAAAATTTCCCATCAACTATACTTGGTGCTTTCACTAAGTAGAAGCTCAGTTCTGTGGACCTCTCTTCTCTCTAAACATTGAAAAGATTGATATTCTCCTTCTATATGTTAATAACAACCAAGGATAAAGCTAAATTGAATTACTTGTTTTCTAGAGGTATGCAAATTTACGGTTTTCTATTTTATGATAACGTGCTCTTGTACTGTTTAATAAAATATAAACACACACAGAATTACTATGGCAATATGTGGGAAACACTTTTTTTAAGTACTTAACATAATTTTAAAAATAACTTTATTGTTAAAGCACATAAAATAAAAGCACCTGAGGGAAAACATAATCTGGATGAATTCTTTTTTATTTTTTCTAACTACTTTTATTTAACATCCTTTTTCACACTTTTTTTGGTCTTTTTGTCTTTTAGGGCTGCAGACGTGACATATGGAGATTCCCAATCTAGGGGTCAAATCAGAGCTATAGCCTCCGACATACACCAGAGCCACAGCAATGCTGGATCAGAGCCATGTCTGTGAACTACACCACAGCTCATGGCAATCCTGAATCCTTAACCCACTGAGCAAGGCCAGGGATCGAACCTGCATCCTCATGGATGCTATTTGGGTTCGCTAACCTCTGAGCCATGATGGGAATTCTCATTTCCTTTTTCACATTTTGTATCAACACATTCATAGACACAGAATGGCAAACGTTTTAAAAGTCATATTTATTTTAAAAAAATAACAAGGATGTATGGAAAATAGCACTTTCTGACTCATATTAGGTGACAAGATACTTATTGAAATCATGAGTTAGTTTATTAACTGATCCATTTATTTTTTCCACAAATATATTTTTCATCACCATGTAACAGATATTACACTTGTCCTAAAGTTCCAAGTCCCATTCTCAATTTTTTCTGCCCTCACCTGTGGCATGTGGAAGTTCCTGAGCCAGGGATCAAACTCACACCACAGCAGTGACCTAAGCCACTGCAGTGACAACAGTGAATCCTTAAATTGCTATGCCATGGGGGAGCTCACCTTTATCATTTTTTAATAAGCTAAAAATTTAAGTGTTTGTTGAGTAGTTGGTAAGGATGAATAGAGGGATTTAGAAACTTGGAAATGTATAAATTGAAGTTAAAGAATCTAGAAAACAGAAGAATGTAGTTATATTTCCAGTGACCTCTGATCTGGTAAAGTTTATTCATATTTTAAATGAAGTTTTGATATCCACTTTAAGTTTGCACCTGTTTCATTTATCCTGTTGCAAATTATTAAGTGATGACAATAATATAGAAGGACAAGCATGGAAATGTTTGTATAAATCAGTTGCTGTTGATAAATCATGTAACTTGCAGAATTAATACAATGATTGTCATGGACTTCAATATTTATTTCTCTTTAAAAACAGATTCTTATTTATTCCTATGCAACTATCTAACAATGAACTTTTTTAAGTATCAGCAGAGATGGATGCATAACTTGCACTGATAAAATGACACAGGTAACTAGATATATTATAAGACCATAAAATTTATTTCTGTTTATAAGCACCCATATGCAATAACATCAAAATTTATTTACATAAGCTTACTATAAGTAATTTATTCTATAATATTATGTGCTGCTCTCTAAAAATCATATGGAGTTCAGTTCAGATATATTTTTAATAAAGAACAGAATATTTTGCTTTTGATTTTAATTTACTATGGCAGATCTTACCTAACTGTGTTTTTAAGTTTTATTAACTTGCATATTGCTTTAGGTTTTTAAGTCATTCTTTCAGTGGTTGACTGATCAATTCTACTAGATTCCTCTGTAATGAGTTCAAGAATAAATACTTCTCTTTTCTGATAAACACAAATTGGTTGAAAAACAACATAGCCAAAGATAATCAATAAAATAAGAAGGTTTAAAGAAAAGTGGATTAAAACTGGGTACCCTTAAAGTCCAGTGCTCTGCTGAGTTTAAGAGTAACATCTCTACCAAAATGCTTATTCTCCTTCTTGTCCAACATCTGTTTTGAGGATTGAGGAGTATTAAAGAAAAGCGAGGAATGAAACCAAGCTGGACGTTGTGGAGTTTGGGATACACATAAAAATACTTTGGGCTCTTCTGAAGAAGTATTCTTCATTCCAGAGAGAAGGTCAGGTTTGATAATCATGAGAACAACAAAGCTCATCAGAAGACCCCCTGAGGCCAGATTAAAAGACCACAGGCTCTGCACACACCCTGATCCTTATCAGCAATCCCACCCTTCAAAAATTGCTATAAAACTTCTCAGCAAATCCTACTGGCTTGGGACACACAGCTTTTGAAGGCATGAGCCCACTATGTCCCCCTTTGTCTGGCAAAGTGATAAAGGTATATTTTTAAATTTTTTATTAAAGTATAGTTGATTTACAATGTTCATTCAGTTTCTACTGTACAGCAAATTAACCCAGTCATACAGATATATACATTGAAATAGAGCAATTCTTTACTCCTTCACCAAAAAAAAAAAAAAAGGAAACATAAGTATTGCACATATTACAAAGAAAGATCTAAGTGAATGTATTTAGAAAATGGATGTTATTGGTACTCCTGTGGTGGTTCAGTGGTAATGAATCCAACTAGTGTTAATGGGGATGCAGATTTGATCCCTGGCCTTGCTCAGTGGGTTAGAGATCTGTGAACTGTGGTATAGGTTTCAGATGTAGCTTGGTTCTGGAATTGCTATGGCTGTGGTGTAGGCCAGAGGCTACAGCTCTGATTCAACACCTAACCTGGGAACTTCCATATCCTGTGGGTGCAGCCCTAAAAAGGCAAAAGAAAAAAAATAGATATCATACAAGAAAAAAATGTGAAGAAAATCACTGCTTTAATGCACATACTAATAAAACCAACACTCTTTCAAATTTTGAAGGAGAAGGAGAAAATATTTAAAGTGAACATTATATTTTTATGGATTTAGGAGAAATAGCACAATATATAAAACAAACAGTGATTCTGAGCATAAAATATCAAATAATAATAAATAAATAATTGTCCATTTTTTCCTGTGTCCTAGTTTCTGTTTGTCAGCCCTATTATGCACCATGATATCTCATATATTTTTAGATTGCAAAGAGCAATTAAGGAAACAACCCCATTTACCATCACATCAAAGAGAATAAAATACCTAGGAATAAACAAACCTAAAGAAGAAAAAGACCTGTACTCTGAAAAGTATAAGAGATGGTGAAGGAAATTGAAGATGACATAAACAGATGGAAAGAAATACCATGTTCTTGGGTTGGGAAAAATCAACATTGTCAAAATGACTATACTACCCAAGGCAATCAACAGATTCAGAATAATCCCTATCAAACTACCAATGGCATTTTTCACAGAACTAGAACATTTTTTTTTTTCTTTTTAAGGCCACACCTGTGGCATGTAGAAGTTCCTAGGCTAGGAGTTGAATCTGAGCTGCAGCGGCCAGCCTCTGTTACAGCCAGAGGAACTTGGGATTTGAGATATATCTGTGACCTACAACACAGCTTGCAGAATCAGGCTCCCTGACTGCAGACTTTACTACAAAGCTACAGTCATCAAAATAGTATGGTACTAGTACATCAAAACAGCATGTTACTGGCACAAAAAAATAGAAATATAGATCAGAGGAATAGCATGGAAATCCCAGAAACAAACCCATGCACATTTATCTATGGCAAAGGAGGCAAGAATAAACAATGAAGTAAAAAAAAACAAAAAACAAAAAACAAAAAAACAGACCCTTAAATAAGTGCTGGTGGGAAAACTGGACAGCTGCATGTAAAATAATAAATTAGAATACTAATACCATACACAAAGTAATCAAACTGGATTAAAGACAAACACAGATTGCATACTACTAAACTCTTAGAGGAAAGCATAGGCAGAACACACTTTAACATAAACTGTAATGTCTTTTTTGACCCACCTCCTAGATTAATGAAAATTTTTAAAAAATAACAAGTGGGACCAACCAAGCTTAAACATTTTTGCTCAGCAGAGGAAACCATAAACAAAACAACAGCCCACAGCATGGGAGAAACTATTTACAAACAAAGAAACAACAAGGGATTAATATCCAAAATATACAAGTATTTCATACAGTTTTATACCAAAAACATGAACAACTCAATTAAAAAGATGGTGAGAAGATCTGAACAAACAAGTCTCTAATGAAGAGAGACAGAAGGCCAAAATGAGCACGAAAAAATGCTCAACATCACTCATTATTATAGAAAGGCAAACCCAAACTACAACGAGATATCACCTCACACCCGTCAAAATTGCCATCATCAAAAATTCTACAAACGATAAATGTTGGAGAGGTTTTGGAAAAAAGGGAACCCTCCTACACTGTTGGTTGGAATGTGAGTTATACAAATTACTATGGAGAACAGGATAGAGGGTCCTTAATATATTAAATATAGAGCTAACATATGATCCAGCGATCCCAGTCAAGGACATATATCCAGAGAAAACTATAACTCTAAAAAATACATGCAAGCACCCCAATGTTCACTGCAGCAATACTTGCAATAGTCAAGGCATGCAAGCAATCTAAATTTTCATCAGCAGATGATTGGATAAAGAAGATGTGGTACATATATACAATGGAATATTACTCAGTCATAGAAAGTAGGAAATATTGCCATTTGCAGCAACAAAGATGGACTTAGAAATTATCCTACTATGTGAAGTCATCAGCAGAGGAAGACAAATATCATATAAGACCACTAATATGTGGAATCCAATTAAAGTGATCCAAAAACATATTAAAAAATAGAAACAAAGATTCTGCAAACATGGTTTGTTTCAAAAGGAAATGTTGTGAGGTTATAAATTAGGAGATTGGGATCGACATATACATACTACTGTATACAGAATAGATGGGTAACAAGGACCTACTGCATAGCACAGGGCCAGGGTAATCTATTCAATATTGTGTGATAACCTATTTGGGAAAATAATCTGAAAGGGAATGGACATATGTATATGTATAACTGATTGACCTTGTTGTGCATCTTAAATAAGCACAACTGATAAGTCAAATATATTCTAATACAATTTATTAAAACTATGATCAAATGAAATTTAATAAAGTAAAAAGATAAACACCCACACGTGAACAGTTCTGTTGCTTCTTTATGCCTAAAAAACACAGGTTTGGTCACTCAAGCGCCAGCTCTAGGTTACTCCCAAGTTATCTCATCTTTTTCTGTGCCATTTAAGCTAATGTTTCCCTTTGGTTTCCTATATCAAAAGTAAAACTAACTGTGTAAACAAAAAAAAATGACAAAGGACATGAAAAAGGATCAGGCCGATGGGCAAATAGGGAACATATCAAGGCAGGATTAATCATCTATAGGCTTTTTTTGTCCTGACTTTCCTTAGAGTTCTCTCTCCAGGTAGAACACTGAAATATTATGTACAGTTTTTGGAGGAAAGAAAATTGGCAAGAGACATCACACACCACCAATGAAAGGTTAGAGTAAACTCCAGTTTCAGGTGAGCAAGTGCACCAAAGTTTGTAGAATGAGATGGCCATATAGAGCAGGAACAAATGTAGCATATTTCTGCCCATGTATTTTATGGTCTGTGAAGCATGTGATAGAAGCACCTGCTGGTAATCTATTTTCCAAAAAGCCTAGACTCCCATTGTTTTACCTTTATTCCAGTGCAATTCTTGGTATATATTTTTTATTTGGTTCCTTTTATACCACCATTTATTACATTTTGTAATTGGGGACTACATCATACAAAATGACCTCATCTGATCCAGTTTTCCCTTTCTTCCTAAATATCTTTTCCATTTTATTCTTAAATTCTAAAGGTAAAAATATTGGCAGTCCCTTCCCATTTCCACTGCCACCTATCAAATATATAATCTCTTTCCCTTTCCTATAGTATGTAGAACAAATAAGACCAAGTATATTGCTACAAATATATATGAGATCAATTGTTTTCTGCCACAATTAAAATTCATAGCTTCATAGATTTAATTAAAATAGAATATGAACTTGAACTCATTATTTGAAATAGACACACGATAATTTTTTCTTCGTTTTATCTTTTATTTTTTCTTGGCAATATTTCAGCAGAATTTCAGAAGATTTTAGTCTTACTGAATGGACCCTTACTCCCACCACATGCTTATTTTAAGACAGAATCCTAATTTTGCATGTAACAGTTTGCAAAGGCCAACAATTTTATTTTTCTCCAATCCCTGTCCTCAGATATTCTCTGTGGGTCTGGTGGTTTTTGACAGTACTTTAGGCCAAACTTATTAGTGTTTGTTTGTTTCTTTGTTTGTTTGTTTGTTTGTTTGTTTGTTTTATAGCTTTTTCTGTGGCATATGTAAGTTCCCTGTCCAGGAATCAAATTGGAGCTTCAGCGATGGCCTACATCACAGTCACTCTAACACCAGATCCCAGCTGCACCTGTGACCCACACTGCAGTTTGTGGCAATACTGGATTTTAACTCACAAAGTGAGTCTAGGGATCAAACCCCCATGCTCAGAGAGACAATGTCAGGTTCATAACCCCTTGAACCACAGTGGGAATTCCCAATATTATTAGCATTTAATTTCAGGTTTTAGAAAGTCCATCATGGACCAATTTATAAGTTTTATCTCAAAACATATATATATATTTTTTATTCCCAACTAAAAGTTTTTCTCCTCCTTGTATGGTAAATCTCATCGGAGGAAGACTAAGTCAGAGAGGAACTCATTGCCTGCTTTGATTTTCCCTTTACTTCTCTCATCTTCCAATTTGAGAATGGAGAAAGGTGAAACAGAGGAAGAGAAACAAAAAGTTTTAAATCACTGATATAGTACAATTCTCCCTTGATCAACACTTATCGACTTGCATGTTTCTGCTGCAGCAGGAAATCAAGTGCTGACTTTTCCATGGGATGTATGTGTAGATTCTTCGGAATTCCTATATGGCCTTTCAAACCAGGTGATACATAACTGGCCTCTTTAGAAACTGAATGTGCTTCGATCACTAAAATTTAGCCCCTTTACAAAGCCCAGTGAAGAAAGCCTGACCAATCAGAGTTCCCATCGTGGCTCAGTGGAAACAAATCTGAATAGTATCCATGAGGATACATGTTTTATCACTGGCCTCGCTCAGTGGATTAAGGATTCAGCGTTGCCCTGAGCTGTGGTGTAGGCTGCAGATGCAGCATAGATCTGGGGTTGCTGTGGCTGTGGCGTAGGCTGGTAACTGTAGCTCCGATTCAACCCCTAGCCTGGGAACCTCCTTGTGTCACAGGTGTGGCCCTAAAAAGACCAACCAAAAAAAAGAGAAGAAAGAAAGCATAAGCCAGATTCTTTTTACGTCAGCTCTTTGACATACCTCCTTTCCCAGCTAAGTCTTTTCTCACTGCTGCTTCTCTCTTTGCCAAACCATTGTAGGCTGCTGCAGTCAGATTATAGCCTCCGATCTGCTTTTCAACGGAGAGCAATATATATGTCCAAACTCCTGATGACAGATGTTGAGGTCACCAAAAAACACTCTCACCATATATTTTTCTTCAGTACCATAAGAAGTCTCTGAAAATGTGAAGTTCAATTTCCTTTTAGTCACATCAATTTCTTCTTTTTTACTTTTTTTTTTTTTTTGGTGTTTTTAGGGACACACCCATGGTGTATGCGGGTTCTCAGGCTGGGATGGAATCGGAGTTGTAGCTGCTGGCCTACACCACAGCTATAGCAACGCCAGATCCAAGCAGCATCTGCAACTTACACTACAGCAATGCCAGATCCCTAACACACTGAATGAGGCCAGGGATTGAACCCAGGTCCTCATGGATGCTCGTCAGGTTTGTTAACCACTGACCCACGATGGGAACTCCAGTCACATTCATTTCTATATCGTGTTTTACTCCTTGGACATCTCCTCAGTTCATTCGTGGTACTTTGAAAGTATCAGGGTTGAAACCAAGCAGGGCCCTGTGGGGTTCCTGGGCACAAAAGCCTTTGTGTCTCCAATTTCTTGTTCCACATTTCTTGTTTTTTAGGAAATAAGCTTTAGCCTCCTTGACCTTCCCTGTGTCCCAAAGGGCAGGTTCAGTCAATTGCTAATCTGGGAAGGAAGTGGATGATAAAACCAGGGAGGAGTACTCAAGATACAATAGTGCAGCCTTTAAGGTGTTGTTAGCATGCTGTGAATAAAACCTATTTTTTTCTCCCTCAACCCAAACTCTGTCTCTGCATTTCTATTTGGCATCAGCGGACAGAAACCAAGTTTTAGCAGCAGAGGAATCTCTGTCTTAAAACTCATACTTTGGAAAATCCTCGCTTCCTTTAAATTCCAGTAAAGCTCATTTTTAGAAAAATCTATATGTAGACTGGTTGGGGAGAAAGATACAGCCATCTCTTAGTTTACTTTTTATAGCCAGAAATTCTATATTGCTGTAAAATCTTAGCTGCATTTCTGAAACAATATATATGTCCGATTTATAATGTCGTTATAAACAGAATCTCAGTTTTTGGGTTATTGAGTCTATTTCTTAATTTTACCATGATTCTTCAGTTCCATTATCAGCAACTTTTCAGCTGTCACCTAGCGTTAGGATGATCCAGTTAATTCATTCCCCTCTTCCTCTTCCTATGCCCTGATTCGTTTTGAAATTGTGAAATGATGCAGAACATGGAACAATTCAGTTCTCTCCTCTGTGAATCCTTCCTTAACACTCATTCTTATCAGCCACCTTCCAAGATTTGAATTAAAAATATGTATCCCTATTAATATTACTATTAATTGATCCGCTATTAATAGCTGTTCACAATTCTCAAATTACAACAGATAGGTATGATCCCATTGGCAGAGATTCTGAAAAGGAATTCGTGTCAAGGATCTGATAATGTTTTGGGGAGTTCCTGTGGTAGCTCAGCGGCAACGAGCCTGATTAGAATCCATGAGGACGTAGATTAGATCCCTGGAGTTGCTCAGTGTGTTAAGGGTCTGGTGTTGCCTTGAGCTGTGGTGTCGGTGGCAGAAGTAGCTTGGATCTGGTATTGCTACAGCTCTGATTCAACCCCTAGCCTGGAAACTTCCATATACCACAGGTGTGGTCCTAGAAAGACCAAAAAAAAAAAAAGAAGAAGAAGAAAAATTGGATAAACGTTTAATGTTTTATATACTTCTCTATGATCAGTGCCTTCAAATACCCATAACTGTTTTCCACAGTTCACAGCCCCTACTCGCCACCCCAGCAGTTAACTTTTACCACACCTTCCTAAGGATTTCACTAAAGCCACCCTTCATATTGCAAATCCTTCACCCATTTCTTCCTTCTGTTATGGCCCTACCACTGTGTTGCCTTCTCAGTTCTTTGCGCACATCAAAGAACTGGAGCAGCGGACAGGTTGGAAAGTGTAAGCAAACTCTTTAAAGAAAGGTATTGCAACTGGAAAGTGTTACAGCTCTGTCTGACACTTTAGGAAGCATAAACATGTTCACCAAAGCGAACAGCCAGTTTATTAAGGAGAAAGTTACTGCAAGTTTATTAAAGTGAAAATATACTCTCGGAGGGAGAGTGGGCCACCTTGCCAGGAGGGACTGGCCCCACTTCACAGCAAGATTTCCCTTCATATCCCTATACTGGGTACTGGATTGAGGACCTGATTCCTCCCAACCAGGCCAGCTGTGCATGCATGTGGGCTGCTTGTTTATTGGTCTCTGTATGGGGAATATTCGATCCTCTGATTGGTCTCCAGCAGGATACCTCATCTGAATGTGGGACAGATTACAGGGAAATTCCCTGGAGAGTCCCTTAATGTTGTGCCTGTGCATGTTCTTACTTTTAATCATAGGAATCCTGGTTTTGGTGATGACTAATAGTCTGTTCTGGCTCACCTGGATCTGATTCCTTATCTTATTCTGCCTAAAACTTCAGAAAGGACTTTTAGCTTTTTCTTGACGCTGATTAGGTAAATGCACCTGTTTAAAGTCCCATGTTCTACTTAGATACTAAGTGAATACTATCTCTTTTTCTTCATGCTCAGCCTTATCCTTTCTACTCATTTTTTCCATAAACCTTGAAATATTCTGGCATTGGAGACCAGGAAGAAATAAAAATATCCTCCTTGAGCAACCAATTTCCAATTTAAAGCAAGCTGTGAAAGCCACAAAGCCTCTGTATGTTTTTGAAAGGAGAATTTCTTCTCGTGTAGCCTTGTAGCACACTGCTGAAACTCAGATACAGGATTCAATTATAAAATTGGAAGAGATGCAAAAGACAAGGACTGCTCAGCCTTAAATATCTATCATGACAAAGATAGAGCCCTGGAAAAAACTGTCAATATCTAAGACGTAGGAAGCCTGAGAATTATGTTTTCCTAAATTTTCTTGCAACTGACTTGGTTATATAGGTAGTTTGATCTTTAAGAACAATCTTCTCAAGTTTTGGTACCATGTAGTGACTTTGACTGAAGCAGGTGCTTCACATGATGCATCTTGTCCCCTTCAAGACCCAGTCCTGACATTTTTCTTCATTGCCTACAGACCAATAATCAAAGTCATATCTTAGCAAAAGTTGAGTAGAGAAGTAAGGCCTGATCTAAGAGGAAATAGTCATTATACCAGAGGAACTGCAGGAACAGGATGATATCTGTTGGCATTTAATATAGGAGAAAAATAATTTCAAGTGATCTTGGGTATGTTAGACTGGAAACTGCAGAACATAAAACTGTGTAGATCAAAATCAGTTGACAAAAGCCACTTTCTTGTGACTTGTGATTTAATATGCTGACAGTGACACTTGGCCTCAACTAACCTTGCTCCTTAAAAATTGGATTTGTTAGGGGCCTGCAGTAAATCAGGTGGAGAAGCTAGAAATTTGGAGGCACATTTTGGTGGAAGGGTTCTGAAGGCTTAAGGAATTGGAGATGTCATGGATTTACTCCTTGAACCTGAGAATGCACTACTTGACTTTTTTTAGAAGAACCCAGAGAACAACCATTTTTCTAGATTATTAAAGAATCCACTGGAGAAGGATTACTGACACCTTTCTGAAACAAGCTGATGGTTGTGGTCTACAGGCTGGAGAAAGTGGGAAATGCCGTGCATGCATTGCTTTTCACAATGAGAGAGATTAGATGACATTACCTAATTATCAGTGGTAATGTGGATAAAATTACCATGAGAGATAGCAAAGAAGAGTGGAAATTACAGCTATTCAGGGTAGGGGGCTAATAGATCATTGTGTCACTAAGATCAAGGTAGTCAATTAGAATATCCTCAATTTACATCATCATAATAATATAATAGGTGCTGGTAATCAGAGGCTGATATATCAGCTGCTTCTGTCTTTTACTCATTTTCCAGAGGCAAGTAAGTTCAGAGACCCAGACCCTATTATTTAGATTGTCTTTCTCCTGAGGAAAGAGCCTGTAATTCCAATGCTTATATACATAGTAAAAATCATTTCAATTTTTCATAAACAGTTTTACAATACTTGCTAGAATAACTACACACTTTACGAAGTATACTTGGCTTTTCAGATATCTCACACAAAGTGTTCTCAGCTGACAGAAATAAAGACCTAGGGTGTGTCCTCATAGTCTTTGAGTTTCATAGGAGCTCATGGAGACCAGGGGATAAATGGAAAACTAATTCAAAGAGATCTCACAGGCTAACCCACTCTGTTGATTTTCTTTTTTAGTTTACAAATATAAAATTCAGAGAAATAATTAATTAATTAATTAATTAACAAATTAATTGAGAAGGTGTAACACTCACCCTCACCTGCACAATGAGGATTAGCTACATGATCTGGGAAATAGTAACCATTATGGTAGAAGAGATGGAGTGGAATCTCTTCAACTTCCTTTTACTCAAGTCAAAATCCTAAAACAAAAGAAATACCAAGTTTCATGAAAAATTGCGGATATGGACTCCATCAATAAAAAATTACAGATTGCAATTATGATAGGCTCCATCACATCAAATAGCCTTGGTGATATTAATAAAAGTCAGATGAGTTATAACAGATGACTCTAGATACTGTATGTCTAGCCAGGTTATAGTTCCACCATAACTCATGTAATCACCTATTGGAGCAGATAGACAAAGCTTCTGGTGTTTGATATACATTTCTTGACTTGTCAATTTTTTTTTCTTGATTCCAATAGAAAGGGAAAATCAAGAGCAGTTAAAATTTAATGGGAAAGAACACATTCCTTTATGAGAGTGCTTCAGAGTTCTGTTAACTTGCCTTTCTTTGTCATAGCAGTTATAAAGATCTAGATCATCTTAATATCCGCTAGAACAGATCACCAGTCCATTACATACATTAGATTAGGAAATTTAATTCTTTGAGCAGAAAGTATAAAATATACTAGTTGCTCCATTAGGAAATAATTACCATCTACCATCATAATTACCATCTATGAAAGATAGTAATTGAAGATATAAGGACCTGCTACGTTGGTGAATGTTTTAGGAGTTAAGTGGCTGCAGCATGCCAGGACCTTCCCTCTGAAATAAAGGACAAATTGCTACTCTTCACACCTCTGCCAACCAGAAAAGAGTAATAATGGGCTTCTTTGGACTTTGCAAGCACAATTTACAATATCTGGGAACTCTGTTCTGACTTAATTAACTGGTGAGATTGCTTGCTCAAATGTGTTTCAGGGAAAGAGTAAGTGATATAGAAGCTGTAGGCTCCAAATTTATCTTCAGCATATGTGAAGTTGCTGAAAATGTCTATAGTAGATAAGAACGTTATGTGGAGTGTTTGGTAAACACCGATAGTTGCAAAGTGTACCTCTAACGTTCTGGAGAAGTTCTGTTTTCCATTTGCAAAAGAGCTCTTAATATGTTACCATGACCCAGAATATAACCATTGTTAGCCCCAGAAACTAAAGGAAATATTCAAGATGTTTCAGGATTGGATGGGTATAGCAAAAACCTATTGTGTTATGGAAAAATTATAGTAAGGATCAAGATTAGGCAGACCTAGAGGGCATGAATAAACACACTGAGAGAAGCATAAATTCCTGTTATTTTTCCATGTTGCACTGATAAGTTTCCAGTGCAGCCTTATGATCTAATATGAGCTTTAAATAAACAATGATGAAGGGAAGGACTCAAGCTTTGTTTACACATATGTCATAATACTATATTGCCAAAAGTCAGGAATGGTCAGCAATCTCACTAAATCACTTGCGCTAACCCTGATACTAACTTTTCAAGTGCAGAACATAAAACAGATTGAAATACCTCCAATACTCTGAAGATAAGTAGAGAAAAAATTCTACCATTAGGCAGTGATACAAGCAGTAATGATATCATCCACACAATGAGGTCAAGACAACAATGAAAACATTAGCAGACTGGAGGCTTCTCATTCTTCAAAGACTCCTTTATCATCTAATTTAGATGTAAAATTAATGATGAGCTTTAAAATCAGTGGTTGAGATCTGATGAGATGTCAGGCAAGACATTCCAAATTATTATGAAGACAATTTGAAATAAAGTGTTACACTTCCTACTAAAAAGTGGACCTTGCCTTGAGCTATTAGGTAATAATAATATAAAGATGTGCATACCAAGATATTTTATAAGAAAAACACAGATTACTTCTATAATTTTAATTGTATTTAAAGCATTTGATAGTATTATTTTGACTTATAAAAATTACTTAATGAATACTTTATGCTCCTTTTGATTAAACATAGAGTGGAAGTTTGAAATTTTGTGGAACCATTGAAGCTTTGTTTTGAGTTTTTTGTTTGCATGTTTCTTTTTTGTTTTTGGTTTTAATGCTGGCACCTGTGTTGTATGGAAGTTTCCAGGCCAGGAACTGAATCCAGGCCAGAGCTGCAGCAGCACTATATTCTTTAACCCACTGCACCAGGTTGGGGTGGAACCCACACCTCCTTAGCAACCAGAGATGCTGAGAATAGGATTCTTAATCCACTGTGCCATAGCAAGAATTTCCAATGAAGCTTTTTTAACAGTGAAATGTATGAACTACTTTTTTCAAGTCCTTCTAATGGAAAAGATATGCTTGAGAACTTGTATGTTCTGTTGAAAAGCACTTTTTTATGAAAATTAGATTTTAAAAGAAACTAAAAAATGTGAAGACATTAATAATGTTATTGCTTTGGCTGGCATTTGGGGAAAATAAAGAGACTATAAAATAAACTAATAAATAATAAAGGATTCTTATCTTAAGGTGTCAGAGCTAGAACTACCAGTGAAACACATTAGCATACCATTTATAGGCAAGCATTACAGAATCACATACACATACTCCACGTAATTACTGGGTGGCAAAATGAATATTGGAGTTTGTAACTACACTTCAGTTCTTTAAGTATATATGTGAGATATCTTTTCCAGTCATTTTAGATATTAAAACCAAATATCAGAATAAAGTTAAAGTAGAACCATATTTTTGAAAATAATAAAATATTTGTAACACTTTCATAACTAATAAATATCAATGTATTGGTGAAGACAATATTTTCCCATTAATAAAGAGACTGATGTATTTATAATTTGTGTTTTCTCTCAATCTTGAAAATTTCTGTTTTGTATATTTTATTTTATTTTATTTTATACATATCAAGTCATTGAGATATATTTATAACATTGTGTATAAATATAAACATATGAGAGTATGCCAAATAAAAGTGTGATTACAGAAATCTGAAAAATTATATTTTTCCATTGCAGGTTACCTCCCATCTATACTGCCAAATAGTGCTAAAAATAACTACCTTTCTAATATAGGGAATTTTTACAGTGCCAAATAATTAAGAAGAGAGAGAAATATATTTATCGGATTATTTTTATAGTACATCTTAAATGCACATAGTGATGGTATCTTTTCCTCTTCATAATGTTTGGCAATTGCCTGTTGATTTTAAGAATAATAAGATATTATAGGTACCATATCCTCTTTTCAAATATTCACAAACGGCTCAGCTATATCAGCAGGGCCAGGTATTTAGACATTATTTTTGTTCGCATTTTTCCTTAAGAAGATGTCCTGGCCACTTATGAATTTCACATGGTCCTGCTTATGCATGAGATATAGCGTAAAGGCAGGAGAGAGGAGCATTATATCATAATAGCAACAAAGACAAGCCGTGCTTTGGAATCTCAAAACTAGGAGAGAGAACATTAATTAATCAGGCCACTTCTGATAAATATACCAGGACAGCTAAGCCAATTTCTGACATCTATCACATTCCGCTATTACCAGCTGAGTTTTTTTTTAATCAGACATCAATACTTTGTTGTCTAGTTCACCCTAGTGTTCCTAAGCCATTCAGGATCCTCTCTGGGGCATTTTGCCTATATTTGGTGTTGAAGATCAAAATTATATTTGGTGGGTTTCAGTCTTACTGTTCAGAATTATCATGGGGTAATGTTCCTTAGTGGACATAATTTTAATTGGGTGTGCTCCTGTAGTGTACATCGTGGCTCTATTTTCAGACAGGATCAGACATGCAAATGTATGGAATTTCCAATAGCCCCCAACTCCTGCTGTATACTCTTTTCTTCAACAAAGTTCACCTTTGAAGTGTTGTAGTGAGTGGAGCCCATGACTCTTCAGATTTCATGGCTACATAGCTTTAGATGGGAACTTTGTCACAATTGTCCCCGGAAGGACTGGTATCTGCTCATGCTTAGAAGTACAATTTTACATAAGCTTCGTAGACGTCTTATGCAAAGTCCAGCGCATAAGCAATGTAACATCCCCAGACCAGCTATTGGGAAAAGGTTCTCATAATACCCCCATTGAACGGAGATTATTTAAATATGCTTTTCATATACTCTTTCTAGATCACTATCCCTTTGAAAAGGGGAAATAGTGCTGATCACATACTAAGTTTGAGCTCCTCAGAAGAAATGATACATGTAAATTGAAGGTATTGTTATAAACATTACATGCATGATATAAAGGCATATATATAAGTAGTGAAACCCTGGAAAATCTCTGCATTTAGCTTAGATTGAGCAACGAACAATCAATAATCATATGCAAATGAGTCTTTTATTCAATATAACCAACCTGCATAAAATTTTCAGTGCAAATCAGCAAGTACTGTAGAATTAAAAACGCTTAGGGTAGCTAGTGGCCAGAGCATCTCTTGCATGCATGATGTCTCAAGAAAGTACATTTGGCCTGGTTACACCAGCAACTGATATTTGTACAAACTGCCAAAAAAAAAAAAAATGTCTATGCAATCACACTATACTTAATTTCACTTAATTTTAATCACAGTGTACTTGCATGGACAGGTTTCTCTTAAACACTGATTTATTCTCTAAATGGAGAGGCTTGGTTGTTATTTAAGATCTAATGTTCCCCGCTGGTCACATTTGCGAGGCTTTCCAACAGCAGGGCACGATTGTTATTTAAGACATAACGTGCCTCACCGGTCACATTTGGGAGCTGTTTCTAGCTGTGCTGAGGATCTTGCCTGCCTGGCAAATAATGTACAAGCACCAGAAAAACTGCATAAATTCCTAATGTCCCGGTGGACTTTTCCCAAATTAAGCTAAGCTCTTGTTTTCTTCCCGCAGTAATTAAAATGCTGAATAAAGGAGGTGACATTTTTATACACCTAATTTTTTTTTTTTCATTTTGGTGCAAGAAACGTACTCTGGCTATTTACTTTGAGCATCCTTGAAAAATTAATCGAATACTGAGTAGTAAAATCAAGCAAGTCATAAGGTACAGATTAACTCACATAAGTGGTACTTGAGATTTAGGTTTGTCTTATGAATGAAAAATTAAAAAGCACAGTCTCCAAAGCCATAATGTAACATTCCAAACTCTTAAAGTGGATTATGCTCATCTGGACAAGATTAGAGTGCTGACATATGTCTTTGTACTTTATCTGTTTTAATAAAATCACCTTTGCTGCTAAGGATCCAAGAAATTTATTTTTACTCCTTTTCCTAGAGCTGTTTAGTCATGCCCTGGTCTCACTATAGCATTAAAAATATAGACAATGTTTCCTTTGCTATCTGAACTAAAAGGAAAAAAAAAAAAAACTAAGTGATAATTTCATACAATAAAATGCACACATCCTGTGTTCAACTTAATGAGTTTTTACAAATCTCATGAACTCATGAAACTACCACTCAGTACAAGATGCATAGCATCTCTGTTACCTCAGTCTGTCCTTTGTACTCTATTTCAGCCAATTCTCCTGCCCTTCTAATCCAAGAGGTAAACACTTTGCTGGTTACGAAGTCAAAGTGGAATTGAATAGGGTGCATAGTTTTCTGCCTCCTTTAATTTGATTTGGTAATTTTGATGTTAATCCGCATGTCTTATATCAGTAGTTCATTCTCATATCATTATTATATAAATATACAAAAGTACATATTTATTTAATATCTTGCTCATGGATTTTTCTTTTTCTTTTCTACTATTATGAATAAGGCTTCTGTAAGCATTCTTGTTGGCATGCGTTTTATTTCTCTTGGAAAACATTTTAGGTGAAATTTCCAGATTTCATTGGCCAGATACAAGTTTAACTCTTTAAGAAATCACTAAAAATTGCTTCAAGATGGTTTTATTATTTTACCTTCCAACCAGCAATATACAAATACTCATCTTGCTTGCTTCCTATGCCAGCATCTGGTACTGTAGTTTTTTTTTTTTTTTAACCATTCTGTAGTTTGTGAAATGGTATCTAACTTTATTTTATTTTTTTGTCCTTTTTTTTAGGGGCACACTTGTGGCATATAAAAGTTCCCAGGCTAGGGGTCAAATCAAAGCTGCAACTGCATGCCTATGTCAGCCATAGCAATGTCAAATCTGAGCTGCATCTGTGACCTATACCTCAGCAACACTGGATCCTTAACCCACTGAATGAGGCCAGGGATCAAACCTGCATCCTCAGAGAGACTAGTCAGGCTCTTAACCCACTGAGTCTCAGCAGGAACTCCTCACTCTACGTTTATTTTTATTTTGCTGATGACTACTGAAAATATTTGTATGTGCCTACTGACTCTTTCTGTCTTTTCATGAATGTGAGAGGAAGGTTTTTTCCCTTTGTAAAATAAGTTTCAGAGGAAAAATAATTTCAGCATATCAAAACCCCTTAATCAAATGTGCATACATGCATATTTTAGAAGAATGGTCAAAACTGGTAATCTGGGAGTTCCGGTCGTGGCTCAGCGGTTAACGAATCCAACTAGGAACCATGAGGTCGCGGGTTCGATCCCTGGCCTTGCTCAGTGCGTTAAGGATCCGGCGTTGCCATGAGCTGTGGTGTAGATTGCAGACGCAGCTCGGACCCTGAGTTGCTGTGGCTGTGGCGAAGGCCGGCGGCTACAGCTCCTGTTAGACCCCTAGCCTGGGAACCTCCATACGCCGAGGGTGTGGCTCTACATAAAAGGCAGAAAGACAAAAAAAAAAAAAAAAAAACTGATAATCTGATATTCTCAAACAATATTTTCAAAGTATACAGATAAAGCACCATCTGAAAGGTAGAATTTTATAAGGTATTTAGGATTCCAAAGTGGGAAGAAAAACCCTGCAGTTTGATTAGAAATTACTACTAATGGGAGTTCCCTTGTGACTCAGCAGGTTAAGGACCTGATGCTGTCTGTGAGGATGCATGTTTGATCCCTGGCCTCCATCACTTGATTAAGAATCAAATGTTGTCAAGGCTGTAGGCTGGCAACTGCAGCTCTGATTCCAACCCCTAGCCAGCGAACTTCTATATGCTGTAGGTATGGCCATAAAACGAAAAAAAAAAAAATTACCACTGCTAAGGATCCTAAAACATTTTGGTCATTACCTTTTTTTTTCTTTGTTTTTTAGTGTGTCAGGAATCCATCTGAATATTTCTAGGCTACCTGGGCAAATTATGAGACTATTTTAAAATCTCTAAATAATGGATTTTAAAAGCAAGACACAAAGCAAGTAAAAGTTGCAGAGAAATTAGGCGTGCAAATCAATCAGAAGATGGTCTTGGAGGTATAATTAATGAGTCATAGTAAAAGCTGATTTCCTGAAATGCAAAAGGGTACACCTGATGTTCTTTAAATCTAGATTAAAAAATGGCTCTGAAATTTTGAGTTCAATATTTTTCATTTAGTTTGCAATAGGGTATAATTTATACTCTGATATGGGCACTCAGAAATTAACAAAGACTATGAGTTCAAGAACAATCATGTTGGGAAATATTGGATCAAGTTGTGTAAAATGAAGTCTGTATTGGTTAGTTCAAGGTTTATATTAATAGTCACCATGTGCATATGGTGAAGTACAGAATGCCATCTGCTAGTCTATTTCAACCACATGCTGCTTTTAGGTGTCATGGCAAAGTTTTTCCACTGGTGTCTGATTTATATCCATAAGGCATGTTTTGTGTTTAACTACTAAATCTATCTGGGTACCATCATAAGATAGCAGTGTTCTGAAATCTTCCCATGGTGCAGGTGTTTGGGATATTAGGATGGCAATCAGAGGAAACTAAACCTTCTATTTCCCACAGCAACAGACAGGAGCACTGTCTCTTGTCTTCTATAGACAAGTACCACTGTGAGGTTACTTTTGTCTATGATCTAACACCTCTAATCACACTCTCTTTTCAGATCCTATAAATCTTTCAAACTTTTTTAATACCTCTAATCAGTGGATTTTGGTCCTGCCCAGTTTTAGAGAGTTCGATTTTTAGTCCAGTTTTAAAGAACTTGTTTAAATTCAACTTGTAATCCCTGGAGTGGAAATTCAGATCTAACTTTGGAGTTAATTTATAGCTCAGAGGTTACACAATGTAATCATTCTGAAAAAGACAGATTCTCAGGAATTCCTGCTATGGCGCAGTGGGTTAAGAGTCTGACTGTGGTGGCTGGGGTGTTGTGGAGGCATGGGTTTAATTTCCATCCCTTTGCAGTGGGTAAAAGGACCCAGCAACTCATAGTCAGTCCCTGGCCTGGGAACTTCCATATGCTGTGGGCGAGGCCATTAAAAACAAACAAACAATCAAGATCCTCTTCCAGAAATCAAAGGTGCTAAACGTAAGTCCAAAATATGGAACTACTATTTTCAGTGAGTTGCTAGTCACTGCATTCCAGAATCCCAAGGACCCTTTGTTATCTCACTACCCATGAAAGGCACAGGCTCTTGATATAGAAACTTCATTCCTGACGAGCATCAAACGCCATCCCAGAAAAGACAGGTACTCAAGAGTCTACATCTTTCACTTCACATTGTATCAAAAAGAAAGAAGAGAGTCTGGGCCTCTTTCGCAGCTAGATATCCACTGAGAAAGTTCTGGAGGGGAAGAGAACTGACCTTAGGATTTATTTCCAATTAAATACAGGATAGCTGTGAAAAAAATGGGAGAAAAGTAAATAATGATCTTCAATAAAGTTCCAGGAACCTTTCCTGTTGATAAACACTTAAAAAACCATGAATGACTGCGCTCTAAGTGGGTTCTGACAGTTTCTACACAATCATTCAATTTTATTCAGATTTGTGTGTCAGGTAACACTGGTGACTTCCATGTTGCAAAAACTATCAGGCACAATGGAGTTTCATGGGGAAAAGTTTCCCAGTCATCCATGAGCAGCATAAAAAACCTGCAGGATGCTGGAGGGAAAGTGGTACAGGAACAGCACACCATTCTCCACAAGGCTTAGGACTTATGACCAGTTACACCAGAACTCCAAGGCCTATTTCACTGGAATGATTTTGTCACAGCACTGAGACAAAATCTGGGTGCCCTGTGAAACTGATGCTCAGTGCTCCAGCCAACTCCATATATGATGACCAGTGACCCAGAAGTTTTGATACCCAATATCATCATCCTGGCCAAGATGATCTACGCTCAGAAGACCTGACACTAGCCTGAGCTCTCAGGCTACCAGTAAAGATGCAAGTCAGGCATGTTCTGATGAAGTTTTTTTTTCCCCCAATTTTTAGAAATTTTTTTATTGCTCATATGAAGTTCTTTATGTATTCAGGATATGACTCCTCAAGCAAATACACAGTGAAAACATTTTCTCTCATCCATTGGGCTTAGCCAATTCATTTCCCAAGGTGTCATGAATGGATATTTTAATTTGGAGGCTTGCAAGTTAT
>PVHT021183585.1:3754209-3772481 GCA_004024745.2 Catagonus wagneri
CTGTCTTCTACAAGTTTTATTATTTTAATTTTTATGGTTAGAGATACACCTGTCTGGGGTGGATATTTGTATACTTTTGTGGTTTAGAAGCTAAAATTTATTGCTTAATATTGATACTCAACTGAACAAGTACCGTGTAATTTAAAAAGAAAAATAATTCTTTCCTCAGTATTGCATAGTGAGATTTTGTAATAGATTAGGTGGCAATAGAAGTGTAGTATTTCTGAAATCTGTTTGTAATATTGTTCTGGTTTCTAGCAATAAAACATTTTCTTCATTATTATAGCTTATAATGTGTTTTAATCTCTAGCTTTGTTCTTTTTTTTATTTTTCTTTGTTTTCTTTCCTTTCTTTTTATTTTCCTTTCTTTAATTCTTGAGGGTTGCTTTGATTTATCTCACCTATTGAATGTACATATTAATTTTAGAAACAATTTTTCAGTTTCACAAAAAGTCCTTCAAGAATGCTTCACCAAAGAAGATAACACAAATGGCTAAGAAGCATATGAAAAACACTCCACTGGAAATTTATCAAAATACTTGTGATAGGTGATAGTTATTTCTGGGGAAGTGGGGATTTTGGGTGATTGCTAATTTTTAATTTATGCTTTTATGTATATCTAGGTAATGACAGTGAGCATCTATTGCTTGTACTATTAGAAAGAGAACAATCAATGCCATTAAAAATTAAAAAAGAAAAAAAAACTATGTCATGAAGTACCAAGGAAATACAAATTAAAACCATAGTGTAATATAACCCACACGCACCAGGATTGCAAACATGAAAGATGGTAAATGTTAGGTGTTTTCAAGAATGTGGTGCAAATCAAGCTCTCACATACTGCTGAGATAAGTTTAAATTAATACAACCACTTTGGAAAATTGACTATACATAATAAACCTGAGAGTATATTTATCCTACACCAAATACATGTGTAAGAATTTTTATAGTGACATTATTCATACTAGATCTTAAAAAAAATAAAAATAAAGAAGCCAAAAAGCCACCAGCAGTAGAATGGGTAAAGAAAGTGTGGTTTATTCATACAATTAGACAGTAAATGGCAAGGTAAACTATAAGTACATGCAACAATATGATGTAAAGTGAAAGAATCCAAGCAGATGAACTGTATGTCCATTAACACGGTGTCTTCAAAAATATGCAGAATTAATATATGGGGATAGAAGTCAAGACAGTGATTATCGTTGGTGGAAAGTGACTGGTATGAAGGAATTCTGGCACTCATTTAAAAATCTGTTTCTTGGTCTATATACTTATTACACAAATATGTGCATTCTTTGAAAATTCTTCAAGCTCTACCCTAAAAATTTCTGCACTTTTCTCTATGTACATTATACATCAATAAAACTTTAAATGGAGTATTAAAAGAGAAACACAAAATTAGGCAAGATAAATCAGAAAACAGTAAGAACAGTAAGAACAAAGTCTGTGCTCTAAAAAAGAGTTAAAAATTGTACAACACATATAGATTGAGTTTTTTCTATAAAATTATCTAATAGGAAATATACAATGATCAGCTTATTTTCTGGGTTGTGAGAATTTATAAATCTTTTTTTTTTTTTGGTCTTTTTATGGCTGCACCCATGGCATATGGAGGTTCCCAGGCTAGGGGTCTAACAGGAGCTGTAGCTGCCGGCCGTCACCACAGCCACAGCAACGCTGGATCAGAGCCGCCTCTGTGACCTACACCACAGCTCACATTAACGCTGCATTCTTAACCCACTGAGCAAGGCCAGGGATCGAACCCGCAACCTCGCAGTTCCTAGTTGGATTCGTTAACCACTGAGCCACGATGGGAACTCCCAAGAATTTATAAATCTTGATTTAAAAAATTAAGATAACATTACATGAACTTAAGATATATCACAGAAACAGAAACAACATCTTCAAAATATGCAAACATGGAAATTTGAAATGGTAATTGTTTCTTTATAAATGACAAGATAAATTTAAAATATTATAATATCTGTGCATAAACTCATAGTATATTTGTATTTATATACATCTATACTGAATATGTAGATGGTAGAAAATATTTGCCCTTATGCCTTAACTATACTACTGGTACTGTAAACTATTTTAAATGGTATTTAAAAAGTATCAGTGTGATTACAGTTTATTATATAATTGTACTTTACATAAATATTTGCTTGAACCTAATTTTACTTGAATTCTGAAAAAGTGAATAGTAGGATTCTCTTGTCCAAATTTTGTTCTTACCAAATGAAACTGGAAAAAGTCCAACAGCATGACAATGTACTCATATTAAATAACAAAACTTTATCAAATATTCAATATTTTTAGCCAAGAGATACTTTATCTCTTTTTTTTACATCTTTATGGCATAATATCGGTAAGTGTCCTATATGATATATACAAAAGCAATTCTAATCCATAAAATCTTCTCATACAGATATCCTTATTGTTCTTGCAACTGAAAAATATGCAGTGTTTGGTTATCTTACATTTTATGGATGCTCATATATTTTGAAAAATATATGAAAATAATGAATATTCTTAATTTGTATCATTAAAGCTATACTTAGCATTAATTTGTAGTCAAATTTATTTATAAATGTAATTTATGTTATGACTTTTACATATAGCATGTCTATCTGGGCAGTTCTTTAATCACCAGGAAGATGATTCCTAGATCATTTCCAGTAACTGGGGAACAGTAGGGATAAATTTATCATCCTAGTTTATAAATGACGCTAAGAAATAATGAAAATCAATACATTTTTATAAGAGGGAAATATATGTGATAGGGAAATGTAAGAATTGATGTATTTATTGCAGGAAATATAAACACTGAATCAATAGTACATAGATACAATAAAATTCAAACCTATGAGGAGCAGAAGATGAAATCAACAGGAAAATATGTGTAAAGTAAAATATTTACATGTGAAAGGACATTTTGTGTGATACCATTATGTGCTTCTTATTAAAATGTTGAAAAGTGGGATACTAATTTAATATGATAGGGATATTTGCTTAGTGTAGACTTTCAACAGACAGCTTGAGTTTTTATTTTGATGACTAGGTTATATTGATAGAAAAATCTGATGTAATAAGTTTGATTAAAAAATATTACAGGATGTTCCCATTGTGGCTCAGCAGAAATGAATCCAACTACTATCCATGAGAATGTGGGTTGTCTCCCTGGTCCCACTCAATGGGTTAAGAATCCCACAATGCCGTGAACTGTGGTGTAGGTCCCAGATGCAGCTCGGATCCCTTGTTGCTGTGACTGTGGTGTAGGTCCCAGATGCAGCTCAGATCCCTTGTTGCTACAGCTCTGATTCAACCCCTAGCCTGGGAACTTCAATATGCCGTCCGTGGGTGTAGCTGTAAAAAGCAAAAAAATGAAATAAATAAAATAAATAAAAATGAATGTTATAGAAACTTACACATGAAAAATGTTCATTTAGAAAAATCATGACTGTATACACATGTACTCATATATAATTATATACAATTATAAGGAGATAGATATACTACAGTGTATATTAAATGCATACACACATATATACATTATTTTTCAATGCTATCAATGCACTTCTTAACAAAATCTTAGTTCACTGAAGCAGATTGAGCTATATCCAGAAGAAGGCCTTGAATCAGAATTTTATTGCAATTGAATTGTTTGGGAGATGGTTCCAAGAACCCCATGAGAGGAGTGGAAAAATGAGACACGAAAGAGAATAAAATATGTACAGGGTATATAGTTAATAATGACATTATCTCTGTGGACAAGTAGATCTCAACACCTCTAAGAAATTCTCTAAGAACCTCTAAGAGTTCAACAACTCTGGAAGGTAGTCTGAAACACTGATTATTTATATTTGATTGCCTTAGAAATTGTATTGAGAATAGCAACTGAGGGTGCTAACTCCTGGGATTGCTGGTCTACCCAATAAGGGGGTATAAAAGTAAAGACCTGGCAGTAGAAGGTGCTATCTATAGGACAATATCTGAAGGTACTAGAGACGGGTGAATGCTGAGAAATACGGGGGGCGGAGGGGTGGAAGCTTAAGAGTATCTGCAAAAAGAGACAATTGAGCAGGGCAGGCAAATTCAAAAAAGGCCATCAAGTTTCCCAAATTTTGCTTTTGGTGTAGATACCTTGTATAATTCCCTTCCTTGGATGCACTCAGATCCTGTGGACAAGATAGTTCTCACTCCATGGTTATATTATGTTACATGGCAAGTGGGATTTTACTTATGTGATTAAAGTAACAAATTGTTTGATTTGGAGTTAATCAGATGGGACATGATCTGTATAGTCTGACTTAATCAGGTAGTATGCCTTGAAAAGGAAGATACTCAAAAAATAATTGAGATTTTCGCCTGTTCATCTTGAAGATTGAAATTACCATGAATTTCTAAGCTGTAAGGGACTAAACTGTGATAACAAATCAAATGAGCTTATGTAAGACCCCCAAGACCTAGCTAATACCTTGACTTAAGCCTCCAAGACCTTGAGCAGAGAAGCAAGTTAAGTTGTGCCTAGGCTTCTGAACTACTGAAATAGTGAGATAATAAATTTGCACTAAGCTGCTAAGTTTTGGTAGATTTATTTGTGCAGCAATAGAACACCTATACAAATAGCCATAAAACACATGAAGCTTCTTTTTCTCTCCAACTCAAACTGATTTAGTCATTCTACTCCTCAATTCCTTTTTTCTTTTTTTTTTGTCTTTTTAGGGCCACACTCATGGTATATGGAGGTTCCCAGGCTGGGGGTCAAATAGGCTGTAGCCGCTGGTGCATCTCCCACTATACCATAGCTCGTAGCAATGTCAGATTGGATCCTTAACCCACTGAGCAAGGCCAGGGATGGAACCTGCATTTCATGGATATTGATCAGATTCAATTCTGCTGAGCCACGTTGGGAACTCCTACTCCTCAACTGTTAACATCCATTTTACATACAATATTTATTTAACTATATATGAGTGTATATAGTTTCCAGTTATGGTGGCTTCCCAAACTTGAATTCAAGTACACAATTGTTTTTTGTTTCTCTTTGTTGTAATATTAGAATTGCTGTTTTGCTTTAATTGCCAGTGTTTTATAAACTGCTATCTACATCAGCAAAATTCCAATTACCAACCATCCTTTCCTCTGTAATATTTAACATCTTCTTCTAATTTTTTTATGGTTTTCAAAAATTTTAATTTTTATGCAATTTTAAAGGTGACAGTCCATTTACAATTATTACAGAATATTAGCTGTATTCCCTTTACTGTACTGTACATTCTTGTAGCCTATCTTATACCTAGGAGTATGAGGAAACAGTATGAAATTTCCTCAAAAACTTAAAAATAGAATTACCATGTTAGTCCTCCAGTTTTTCTTAATATCATTTATTTTTTCAATCTCTTTGCCCACATTTATACAGTAATCTATGAAAGTACATTTACTCTCTTGATGATGTAGTTTAGTTCTTTCTCTATATAAAGCAACTAAATCTCTATAAAATGCTTTATGTAACACATATACCTATAGACATACATACTCATACACACATACTACAGAGTAGACATTATAGATTTATTAGCCCAAGATGACGGATGAATTGATATATTACTATTTACACATATAAGAGGATGATTATGTTAGACAAAAACCTAATTTACCTGAGCCTCCAGTTCACATGCTCTGACTTCCTCTCAGGGAAGAAAGATCAATATTGATTTCCAAGTGCTTTGAAGACAAACTAGATTGAATTTCCCAGATTGGGAAATGATAGAGGGAAGTTAATGGAGGATTAAATATAGAAACTTCCCTGAAAATTGTTGGTTTTCGAGTATGCAGGAAGAAGTTAGAAGAATCCACAAATGTGTAAATACTCTGAGGAATGAATGTCATAAATCCTTTGTGCATGAAGAATCTCAGTGAAAAAAGACGTTAGAGGACAATTTTGGCTGGGGAAGTTGGTCCCTGGATCCTAGGGCTTCAGGTCTCAGAAAAAATTCTCACTTCCTATGAACAGAGTCTATGAGGCTTTCCTCTTTTTAAAAAGATTATGTATCCTTGTGTAACTGCATGTTAACTGTGACTGAAACAAGTTTAAAGATAATGCTAACAAAATATTCTAAAGTGCAATATAGCTCATGGAGCTCTTATGACTTTGGCACTGGATTCATAATGAATGGAATGGGAGCAGCCTCTTTTTCAACTTAAGTGAGAAAAAAGTTATATGTATTTATATATGTATATATGTATTTATTTATTCATATTTTATTTCCCTAGAGCAGTAAAATTCATGCACTGTCATACTCATTCCTAGAAGATCCATAAATCATAGATTGCCCAATCCTTTACCAAACATATGGATAATTGATAGGAAGACGAGAGGTTAACTAGTCAAGGAAGTTAAAAAGGTAGATGGATAGATAAATTGATAGGCAGATGTAGACTGTGCAATTAGATAGTTTTCCTAAATACAGATATTTTAAAATGTCCTTACAGTGATCATGAAAATAAGGCATTAGCCCTTGAGCATTACATTACCCATCACTGAATAATGGTTAATCCAGAGATGCCTATTTAGCAGCACTTCAGGGAAAGTTAGAGAACATATTTAACCAAATGAAGCTTTGGGGTAGATTTGGGCAGAGAGTTCATAATTAAACAAATTAGAAAAAGGCCAAAATGATGAAGTTAATATCTCTTCTAAATGAAGGAAAAAGTCAGCTATCATGAAACTAGAAAGTACTTAAGCTACTAATTAACAATAGTCTTAAAATGTCACTAAAACTGAAGACTCATTTAACTCTTACTGTGTGACTCTAACTATAAGAAATCATTTTAATAGAGACTAGGGAAAAAGTAACAATTAAGAAGACATAATTTCTGCCATTATCAATTGTATAGCCTAAAAAATGGTGACTGCATGCCCACATATTTTTATTTAAAGAAGGATATAATGAAATATTAAAGTAAATGCAAATAAAATTATATTAAACACAGCAATGTAAATATTTTATTGTGGTTGAGAAACATCATCATTAATGTGGCATAAGCATGCTCAAAGAATTGTTCATTATTTCAACCTTTATGATTTTAGACAAGCTACTTTTCTTTGTAAACCTTAGTTTCCTCACTTTGAAGATGGTTTTAAATTTCATCTATCACATAGGGTTTAGAAAGAATTTTAAAAGATCATCTGAGTAAAGCAGTTGAATTTTAAGGCCATTTAATATTGTCAAGATTTTACGGTTTTATCCTAGACTACTTTATAAAAATTGTGGAAGATATTCTGACAGAAAACATTTTTAGGCAATAAGTCTTGATTTTGCAATAGGAAAAGTCAGAAAGGATAAGTTTCTTTTTTAACACAGTGTCATTTGAAATGTAATGAAAACTGAAGATCTAACATACATTTCAGAATTTGAATAAAGTTGTTCATTATTTTGTTAATTACTTTGTGAAAAAGTGAAATTGTAGGAATTATTTAGTATAACTATCCTGGGGAAAACTGATGAATAGATGCTTGGAGTGAAGAAGGAAATTATATGAGTATAAAGGGTAGATAGTTTGATTTAATTAGGTCTATAACAGGGTTTTGATGACGAATGGCCATTTTAATGATACTAATGATGAAGTAAAATGAGTAAAGGTAGGAAAGAGAAATGAAGAGATGTAGATCACTGAATCTGAGGTATATTAAAGAAAAAGTTGTGAGTAATGTGCTAGAAAAACTGTCAGTGAGTACCTCTATTTGAGTCAGTCTGTAGGAAAGCCAAAAACTTGTAAAAATGAACAAATAAAAAAAAATCCCCCAAAGTGGTGTAAGATCCCACAAAGAAGAAAAGGTAAACACATTACATTCCAAAATGGCCATGAATCTTGTTCTTAATAGATCACATATATTAAGGTTGAGATTTTTTTTTTCTAAGAAATAGACTACATATATTAAAATTGAAGGAAAGTTGAAAATATAACTTCACACCAGAAAGTATTTTAAGTTTAGTTGTGAAATTTCCCCATCTTCTTCACATATAGCCTGTCAAAAAATATAAAAATGAGCATATTAGAAGGCAGGAAACTCTACTGAAAGCTGTTTAAATAACTTTTTTGGAACAGAAGCAGACTATTATTTGAGGTTGAATTTGCATGACTGTTGGTCTCTCAGCTTGGAATATAGCAGAGCTATTCAAGCAATTTCACTCTGTTGGATAACAGGAATTAAATATTCTACATGAGGTAGACAAAGAGAACCAGAAAAGCTTTATGAAATTGGAACATAGAGTGAGTTTCCCACATCCTTAAAATGAGGAGGAATACAACAGTGGCTTTAATTTCTCTCTGGAAACTCTAAATTGAAGGCACTAGGGAAAATAGACTTTTTTTTTTTTTAATGAAAGCACGAGTCAAATTTCCCACAGGCATTTTGATCTTTCTCCCTTCCGTCCTTTCCCTTCCCTTCTTCCTTACCCCAACTTTTCCCTTCTTTCTTCCCCCACCTTTTCCCTTCTTTCTTCCTTCCTTCTTCCTTCCCTCCCATCTGACTTTCTTTCCTTCCTTCAAAACGATCATTATAAACAGCTTTATAGAATTAAAGGAAAGTGTGTTAAGGAAATAAATGAAAATATGATGACAATGTCACATTAAACAGAGAATATCAATATAGAGATAGAAGTCATAAAAAAATAAAGAAATTCTGGCATTGAAAATTAAATAACTGTTTGAAAAAGATAAATGCACCTGTACCCGTGCAGCACTTTTCACAATACATGGAAACAACCTAAATGTCCATCGACAGATGAGTGGATTAAGAAGTTGTGATGTGTGTGTATATATATATATACATATATATATATATATTTTGTATTTTGGTATTTTTGTATTTTGGTATTCTTTTTGATATACATATATCATATATATATATATCAGCCATATATATATATTTGACATATATATATCATATATATATATATATCAGCCATAAAAAATAATAAAATAATGCCTTTGCAGCAACATAGATGGAACTAGAGACTCTCATACTAAGTGAAGTAAGTCAGAAAGAGAAAGAAAAATACCACACGATATCATGTATATCTGGAATCTGGTATATGGCACAAATGAACATTTTCACAGAAAAGAAACTCACGGACTTGGAGAACAGAACAATGGTTGCCAAGGGGGAGGGGGAGGAAGTGTGATGGACTGGGAATTGTGGTTAATAGATGCAAACTATTGCCTTTGGATTGGATAAGCAATGAGATCCTGCTGTATAGCACTGGGAAGTATATCTAGTCACTTGTGATGGAACATGATGGAGGATAATGTGAGAAAAAGAGTGTGTGTGTGTGTGTGTGTGTGTGTGTGTGTGTGAGACTGGATCATTTTGCTGTACAGTATAAAACTGACAGAACGCTGTCAACCAAATATAATGGAAAAAATAAAAATCATTAGAAAAACAAATATTCATGGGGAGTTCATAAGTAGATATGAATATCCAGTTTCTTATGAAAGAAAGGATAGGTGAATTGAATATAGATGATAGAGAGAATGCAAGCCAAAAGGTGGACAGAAAAAACTCACTAAATGAAGATAAATGAGGAGAGCCTCAGGGAAATTTGGGAAACCATTAAGCATACCAAAATATGTGAAACGGTAGTATCCGAGAAGAGAGGCAAAAGAAGAAGAAAAAATATCCAAAGAATAACGCTGAAAACTACCCGAATTTATTGAGAAATAATTTACATGTCTAAGAAGCTCCTCAAACACCAAAAAGGATAGCTCAAAGAGATTCACAACAATGAAGAATAAATAAAAACTCCCCGAGGTAAACAAAAGCTGACAGAATCCGTTACTATTTGATTTGTCATTAAAGAAACGTGAAAGGAAGTTCATCAAGCTGAGAACAATTAGCATGATAGTAATTCAAACACACACACAGACACACACATACACACACACATGAAGAGGTCAATAAGCATAATTATGTAGATAATTAAAACGATAATATGATTTCATATTTCTTCACCTTTTATTGAACAATTTAAAAAGTAATCACATAAGTGCTGTGCATAAATTGAATAGGCTTATAAAATTCTAGTTGACAGAATAATGCCCTGTTACCAAAGATGTCCATACCTTGATCCTTGTACCTGCCTTAGTGTTTTCTTCTACCCAAATTACAGTAAAATGACAATGATGGCATGAAATATAATAATAATATCATAATAATCAGTGGAAAATCATGGATTATTCTGTGAGTGTCACTCAGATAACCGGTTATACATATACAAAATTAGGTAAGATTCTTACTTTATTCCATGAACGAAAATACACGATTTATCACCATGTATATTTATACATATAACTCATAATTCCATTCACATTTCTCTCTGCTCTAACAGGTTTCTAAAAATGACATATCTGAAGTCGTCACAGAGCAACAAAATTTGTTATCTCTGGCATCTGGTGCTGATAGCCAAATTTTGGATGCTTTTGTTCAATTTCTCACTTATATTTCAGATGTAGAAGAGTATCTGTATTTTGGGGAAATACGTCTAAAAGATTCTGGGAGAGCATTTGACTTATTCCATCATTTAGAGAATTTTCTATGATTTGGGATTTTTACAGTTTTTAGTTTTCACTTCCTATCAAACCTAGGGTTCAAGGAAATGCATATAAAATCTGTGATTAAAAATTAAGAGGGGTATATTGGATAAGAGAACTGTAATACCAAAAAAAAAAGAATCTGGATAAATGGGTTCAATCAAACTATGTATAATTTAATATGAATGAACATTACATTCAGTGCTAAAGCCTTTATGATTTAAAAGCAGAAAAACAATATAAGGAAAAAATATTAATCTTTTAAATTAAACTTATAATAATATGTAGTCACCAGTATAATATGATATTGGTGGTTAAAAAGTTAATATAATCTGAAGTTTCATTAATTGTCCAGGAGTAAATTCTAATTTTTTTTAAATTTTAAATTTCTACTACTCTCTGGAAAGAGAAATTCTACATACAATGAATGCAAAAATACATTTATTTTTAAGAGGTGAACTTTTAAGAAACAGTAATATTTTAGTAAGCAGAATGTTGAGAGACAAAAGCCATTGACTCAAAATATTCACCACCATGTTATAATAGTAGGCAATATACCATAGAGGCAAAAAATTAAAGAAATTAAGTGACTGAATGTTTTATTATTGTTTCCCTTATTATTATTATTATTTTGTCTCTGCTTATGAAGTGATTATACTTCTATTCCACTGATTCCAAAATTGGCCATTTGGCTCTAAAGAAGACTTAGATGCATGACAAGTGCTACTCCTGGGCAGAAACTTTAAAATACATGTGTGCTTCCCCAACAGTTTTTTCTTTTGCCCACAATGTTCTTAAAAGGTCTGTTCTTTCAATGAAAACAAAAACCTGTGTATCAGAGCTGCTGCTACCCTGCAGCCAAGCTAACAGGTATTGTGAGAGAAATAAATTTTTGAGGTTGAAAACACTGAAATTTAGGGGTTTGTTATGGCAATATGACTTAGCAGAATTTGAATTATGTTTGAAGATTACTTAGCTACAGCAAGACACTTGGGAGTTCATTGTCCCCAATAATCTGAGTGAATGTCACATGGAAAATTTATTAGACCTCATTGCTGAGATTCCAGCAAATGTCCTAGGCAAGAGATCAAAGGATAGAATACAATAGGCTCTATATGCTACAATATACACAACCCTGAAAGTTTCAGTATGTTAATCCAACCAAACACGATTTATTGCTCATAAAACTTGGCATGAGAAAGTACTATGAGGACTCTGCTCCATATAGTCATTCAGATACTCCTGCTGATAGATGCTCATCCACCGTTTCATAGACACACCATCTGAAACACATGATCTTAAGGTCACTAGAATACAGGAAGAGACAGAAAATCTTGCACTGGCTCTTCCATGCATTGGCCCAAAAGTGAAACACTTTTTTGTTTTTCCTTCCCACAGCTTATTAGCCAGAATAGTCACATGGCCACATGAAACTGTGAGATGCTAGGAAATGTGAACCATAGAGTGCCCTGTTTGATAAGCACTGCATCTCTGTCATAGAAGAGAATAAGAGAAGAGAGAGTTAAACTATACATCAATGAACTTTATCATGATTTTAGAATATATAGAATGGATTATATTGACATAATTTCCTTGAAGAGATGATCAAGAGGGTTTATGGACATAAATAAGAAATCTGGCAAAAGACATTTATGGAACCAAATCCCTTCTAGTGTTTAGGTTATATAATTCCAGATTTGAAGATCTGCTAGTTTTAAATTAGACTATTACATACTAGCATCCTAGATTAATTTTGAATTAATATTGCAATAGGTAATAAAAACATTTCACATGGTGCTATGTAATTATAATATACTTTAGTGCATTTCATTTTCTATAATTATTGGAAGGTTTATCTTACTCTCTAAATTTTAGACTTATTCCCTAAATTTTTATTTTTACTTATAAACACTATTCTAATCTCATATTCTCATGTAAATTCCAGGTTATATATGAAAGCCTCCTAAATTTGCTATCTCTCGATAAGATAATTTTAGACACCAAAGTCTTCAACCTGCCTTTGTAAAGTCACTCCTGATTTTATTCTTGGGTTTCAAATGCTGTTTCTGGAGGCATTGACTGTATTGTATAGGATGGTTAAGATTTGCCATCTTACTAAAACATTCAAATAATTTACCAATCCTGACAGAAGCCTACCTAGTTTTAGAAGATCTCCATCTAATCATTTTTTTGACTTGAGATAAAAGACTAAAAATTTTGAAGCAGAGCATTGATTCTTCATAGAGGCCTAAATATTTGAATTAAGCAAATATGCCAAAGAAAAATTCAGTGAAGTTTATATACTTCCATTACTGAGGGAAGAATTTAGCAATATATGGAACATCAGAATATACCATTATCCTTGGGTCAGAGTAAGATATTCACAAGATCATTATAATTCTTCTCTTTTTTTCTTTTCAGGGCTGCACCAGCAGCATATGGAAATTCCCAGACTAGGGGTTGAACAGGAGTTACATCTGCCGGCCTATGCCATAGACACGGCAACACAGGATGCGAGCCCTGTCAGTGACTTACACCACAGCTCATAGCAGTGCGGGATCCTTAACCCACTGGATTGGATCCAAGCCAGGGATTGAACCTGCAACTTCATGGTTAATGGTCGATTGGTTTCCACTGAGCCACTAGGGGAACTCCTATAATTCATTTTAAAATATTTTCTTATTCAGGAAGCATGAATTACAGTGTTAAAAAAGGAACATTTAACTTTTCAGTTTAAGGTTTGCTTATCAAATGTATTTAACCCAAAATGTTTATATATAAATGATTATAATGAAAGTGTGTTAAATTAATATTTATTGAAAAAAAATTTTTTTGGAAATCTGCGCTTACTGATAGTGCTTGCCATGTTATTGAATATGCCACACCATGTAAAATTTAAAGTCATTATAAAAAGTAAAATACTTCTCACTCTAATATTCAATGAGGTGTTATTTGGTAAAGTCCTGAGTAATAGTAAAACTGGATTTACAGAGCAAAACTGAATTCAAGAAGTAATTACATTCCAAAATTTGAATGATCTGCAATCAAGTTTGCAAAAATTTTGTTTTATTTATTGGTCCATCCAGTAACCTCAGAAAAGGATGTTAATGTCTGCACTTTTAGCCAGTGTGGCATTAGGAAACACCTGTAAAATGAAACTGCTTCATTTCCCAAAGCTCACAGATTTTTAATATTGGCATCAATGGGAATATTTCCTTCATTATGAATCACATGGCTTATCAACAAAGACATTTATTGATTAGTATTAAAAGATAGACTATATAACATTATTTATAACATAAATTGCTGCATGGTTGAGTAGTATTCTGAGAATCAGTGACAATAATTTACGAGGTTTCAGTAGACTTTCTGTGGTCAATAGCCAAAAATATTCTGTTTGGCTAATAGTTAATATTTTATTCTCCACATGTGGTGGAAGAGCTTTATTTTTATATCTTTATATCAGACATTATAAATTCAAAAAGTCTTTAAGCTATGTTAAATCCAAGTAAGAGGTGAGACTTTTGCTGTATACAGAGGTTTAAAAAATGCATATACAGGAGTTCCCTTCGTGGCTCAGTGGTTAACGAATCCGACTAAGAACCATGAGGTTGCGGGTTCGATCCCTGGCCTTGCTCGGTGGGTTAAGGATCCGGCGTTGCCGTGAGCTGTGGTGTAGGTTGCAGACGCGGCTCGGATCCCGCGTTGCTGTGGCTGTGGCGTAGGACGGCGGCTACAGCTCCTGTTAGACCCCTAGCCTGGGAACCTGCATATGCCGCGGGTGCGGCTCAACATAAAAGGCAAAAAGACAAAAAATAAAAAAAGTAAAAAATGCATATACAAATTTTGAGGAACAAAATAACAATGGAAAGTACAATGTTCAAATTGAAGATCTAATAGATAATAAAGGAAAGAAATTTCCAAGGACGTTTTCATTGAAAGCTATACCTAAAGAATTAAAATGGAATGACTGGAGAAAGAAGTTATTGAGATCTTCCTAAAGGAAGTACAAAACCTAGAACCAAGGTCCAAAATGTTTTTAAAAATAAATGACTACGATCTTGGATCAGAGATTCACTGTGTGCACAAGAGAACTGAATGGAGAGGAAGAACTGAGTCAAACAATGTCTCATTGTAAATAACATAACTTTTTGGGGCAGTGAAAAAATTTCAGGAAAGCAAGATAGTAGGTAATCCACAGATTAAAAAAAATAATTTCTACCATGTAATCAAAAGGAAAAGGGGAAGAAAAAACACAATCCCAGGAAAAACATTTTTCTGGAAGGGTGGAAATATAGAAGAATCAACATGTATTTTAGAAGACTAGACAACTTTTTGTAGAAAAAATTTTATAAAAGAGAATAGTGGAAAAATTGAATTGAAAGCAATAACATTGGATATTCCTGGGTTTATTAGAATTACTTGTGGAGGAAGAAAATTACAATACATAAAATATTTCATTGTAAAGATAGGATAAAGCATTTATTTGAAATGGAAATGCTTTTAAAGTTATAATCCTGTTCAAATGTAAGAATTTACTGTTATTGTCACAAATGGATTCCTTTTAAATTACAGTTACAGCACTATAGATGTCAAATACTTTGCAGAATAAAAATGAGTAATAAAACAAAATGAAAAAGCCTAAGGAAAATATAATATTCTAGGCAAGTTTTCTAAGATGTTAGTTGGCATATAACATGTCAGGAATAATTGAAATATTAAGCTACACAAATGCATCAAAGAAAAAAATAAAATGGAATCCTACATATTTATTTCTGGAAATGATTAAGTAACAGTGATTTCCATATTTTACAAGCCCATGAAAATGAAAAATAAAAGATATTTTAACTTGCAAGTATTTTTTGCAAATATTTGTCCTCTCTTTTGATTCTGTAGTAATTTAGTAATTACTCTAAAAATTTGAAAAAACAAAGTAATATCCCTCAACTCCAATATTGTGAAAGAGTGTGTGTGTGTGTGTGTGTGTGTGTGTGTGTGTGTGTGTGTGTGTATGCTGGCTCTCTAACATCAACATTTCACAAAAACTAACCTGCCTTGAGTCATTAAATTCACATTAAAAACAAAACTCTAGTGCATTGAACTCACTGAATCCAAAAAAAAATCTAATAGCATTTTTATATGCCACAGTAGCCTGTTTTGGCCTTCTGAATTTAAATTTATGAAAGTTGTAATTGTAAATTGCTAATCTGAGGTCAAAGTTATTTAATAGAGAAGGTTTGATACTTCCTATTTATTGTACTTTCTTCAACACCTAATGTTATCCAACCTTTGATTTAAATGATATCTAGCTTCAAATTTGGTAATTCTTGGTAAGATCTTTGTAAATGAACTCGACTTTGAAATACAGCAAAATATCAACCAGGCAAAATGAGTTTAAAAGTAAAAACTGCATACTATTCCTGTATAGAAAGGAAAGAGCATTTAATTCAAAGGCCTTTTTTTTTTTTTTCCTCGCGTGGGGGCTCCTCTATGGCACATGGATTTCCCAGGCCAGGGATGAGATCCTAGCCCCAGTTTTGACTAACACCACAGTTGCCGTGTCTAGATCCTTTAATCCACTGTGCTGGGACAGGGATGGAACCTGTGTCCTGGTCCTGCAGAGATTCTACCTACTGCATTATGCCACAGACGGAACTCCAAAGGTCATATATCTTCGATATACTTGCTGATAGGTTAATTTGCTTAATTCTTGGTGCTATCATTTATTAAAATTTTATTGCATTCCTTTAGTCCTATGATGGAAGAACTGGGTAAGATAAACGACGCAGTGAATTTATTACAGATTTTGCCTCATTTGATTTTGACTTAAAAAAATAAAACCTAGATATAAAATTTTTGTCTCAATCTTAAAAATAAAGGAGGCAAAATTAAATTATTTTAGTTTGGATCAGAAATCCTATGTCTGGCTTTGTTTATAATAAGTGTTGGTGACTGGTCAAGGAGAAGTAAACAGAATACAAGAGAATCCAGGATACCTATAAAAGTATTCTCACCTTGGAATAAACAGAGTTATCTTTAAACTAACAAAGATCACTAGTACATCATGTCGAATACTGGTTATCTTTGTTTATCCCTCTAGATCTAATCTCCTTTTCTTATCCCTGCTTTGCGTCATGAGAGTTTCATCTATAAAGATTACAGTAGTGGACTTTTTGCCCTCTGACTCTTCACTGGGTTCAGTCTGGGGAGGAAGGAGAGAGAGATCTGGAAATGTATTTCTCCAACTCCTGCATGCAGGCAGGATCACAGCGGCCTGGCTGAGTTCCCTGGTGAGGAGGCAAAGCTTCAAGCCAGACAGCCCTCTCCACACAGCTCTCCCAAACAGTGGGTTCTAGTCACTGCTTCTCTTCTTACCATGGCTTGAAGCCCAGCACATCAACGACATTTGGGTTTCACTGCCTTACTTCTTGTAGATTCCCTCCACTTTCTCCAAACCTATGTAAATAGTCATTTTATTAAACTTGCCTCAAAATAACCATTTTTATTTATTATTTTTTTGTCCTTTTTTTTTTAGGGCTGCACACTTGGTCTATGGAAGTTCCCAGACTAGATGTCAGATTACAGCTGTAGCAGCCAGACTTCGCCACAACCACAGCAAGATGGGATCTGAGCCATGTCTGTGACCTACGCCATAGCTCACAGCAATGCTGGATACCTTAACGCACTGAGCGAGACCAGGATCAATCCCACATCCTCATGGGTACCAGTCGGGTTCATTACTGTGGAGCTAAAACAGGAACTCTGAAATAGCCATTAACTCTGAGTGATACACAGGAACAAAGATGGGAAAAAAAAAACTGTTCTAAGCTCTTTAATCGTTTATAAGCTCCTTAAGGACAGAAAGTATGTGTCTTTTGTATTTGAGGACTAACTTTTGTCCTGATCACAATAAATCGATATGTTTTCTTGCTGTTCAAATCACACCTATAGTTGGAGTTTGCATTTGGTTTAAGTGGGATGCTTAGAAGTTCAAAAGATGGAGAGTAAACCTACTAAAACAAGTTCATTAAGACCATGATACCAATATAATCCTTACATAAATAATATAAAGTGTATCCACTCCAAATAACACACTTAAGCATTTTGTGAACATTAGAGTTGAATCATAGCATAAATGTCATTTGATTAGGAGATGCATTGCAAGGTTACTGTCTTTTTTTTAATCCAACTATTTGGAAGCTTTTTAAAGAAGATGCTTTGTACCTTTTCATGTCTCCACAGCTCCTAAGATACAATCTGGGAAAAGAATTATCATGTTTACACAACATATCCAACAATAAAATATCACCTTATTTGTTCTATCTTATATTTTAGAATTAGAAGTGAAAACTTATAATAATCTTCATGTATGTTGAAAGGAAATATACTTGAAATTGGTACATATTAGATTAAGTTTATGTATAAGCAAAAGTTTTCACATCTTCCAAAATACCATTGTATCTATTAACACTGTTTTGAAAAAGCATCAATATTTACCTATTCCTAAATGAAGTTCGAATATTTTCAGTTCAATACAGTAAATTATCCCCCCATTTCTACCTGTTTTGAAAAATTATATACTTCAGTTCACCAAGATAACCCCCTTTTCCTTTTATTGACGTATACTCACAGAAGAGGGATACTTTCTGAAACTCAAAAATTAATATTTT
>PVHT021183585.1:3773481-3798862 GCA_004024745.2 Catagonus wagneri
TGTTTTGAAAAAGCATCAATATTTACCTATTCCTAAATGAAGTTCGAATATTTTCAGTTCAATACAGTAAATTATCCCCCCATTTCTACCTGTTTTGAAAAATTATATACTTCAGTTCACCAAGATAACCCCCTTTTCCTTTTATTGACGTATACTCACAGAAGAGGGATACTTTCTGAAACTCAAAAATTAATATTTTAACCTTTTTTGATGGGTATATTTACCATGAATTTGACATGAGATTTTAGAAACATCAAATAGCAAATTGAAAACTTTTATTTTCTAATTCTATCATAAATGTATAAAAATAAAGTATTATTTCCAAGTAAAGCTGGCAAAATGGGAAAAATACAGTAACTTAACTTCAGTGACAAATAGTCATATCCATGGAAGTTTATTTTTCTTTAAATTCAATTATATAAGAAATCAAGTAAAAAAAAAGTGTTTAAAGCCATCCAAATCCAGCAGTTTACAAGGGTACAGTAATGTGGGGCAATTCTCATTAGACACCTAGACATGTTGAATAAACTGGGACACAAACTATTTTAAATGCATACTGGAATTCAGAACATATGAGATAAAGCTTCATGTCACAAAAAGAAGAAAAACAATTAAATAAACAGGCACTTAGTTTGAATCTGTGGCTGAAATGGATATGTTTGAGAGGAAGAGGAAATTTTACCTATGCCTATTGTTCAGGATACATGTTTTCATATAAGCACATATAGTAGATATGGTTTTAATTTTTTTTTTTTTTTGGTCTTTTTGCCTTTTTATGTAGAGCCGCACCCATGGCATATGGAGGTTCCCAGGCTAGGGGTCTAACAGGAGCTGTAGCTGCCGGCCTTCACCACAGCCACAGCAACGCCGGATCCGAGCCACGTCTACAACCTACACCACAGTCCACGGCAACGCCGGATCCTTAACCCACTGAGCAAGGCCGGGGATCGAAACCACAACCTCATGGTTCCTAGTCGGATTCGTTAACCACTGAGCCACGATGGGAACTCCTAATTGTTTTCTTAATTTTGATTTTTGTCTTAATCTATAAATGGCCATGTACAAAATATAATTTCACAACAGGGATATTTCAGTAATATAGTCAAGAGACAGAATACTCCCATTTCCGTAAGGCTACTTGATGCTGCCATTTAATACTCTTTTCCATTCTGCAACTATGTCCTCTTTAAAACCTGGAATCCCCAAAATCATCATCCATCGCTATAATTTTGTCATTTCAGTAATGTTACATGAATAGAGTCATATAGTACGTGACCATTTGAGAGTGGCCTTTTTCACTTAACATGATTCTCTGGAGATTCAACCAGGATGTTACATGTATAAATAGTATACTCACTTTTATTGTTGAATAATATTTTATGTTTTTATACATTATGGTTTATTTAATTGTTATCCTGTTAGAGGAGTGTTTTTTCCATTTTTTTTGTTATGAATAAAGTGTCTGTAAATATTCATGCAGAGATACTTGTGTGACACCAAGTCTTTTTTTTTTTTTTTTTTGGAGTTCCCTTCGTGGCTCAGTGGTTAACGAATCTGACTAAGAACCATGAGGTTGCAGGTTCGATCCCTGGCCTTGCTCAGTGGGTTAAGGATCCGGTGTTGCCGTGAGCTGTGGTGTAGGTTGTAGACGCGGCTCGGATCCCGCGTTGCTGTGGCTGTGGCGAAGGCCGGCGGCTACAGCTCCTGTTAGACCCCTAGCCTGGGAACCTCCATATGCTGCAGGTGCGGCTCTAGATAAGACAAAAAGACAAAAAAAAAAAAAAAAAAGACCCCAAGTCTTTAATTAGGGTGAATGCCTACTAGTACGATTGTTGGACTGTAAAATAGTAGTATGTTTAATTTCATAATAAACAGTTTAGAGTTGATGGTAAGATATTGTGCCCCTAAGGTTTTGTCAAGAGGGTAGATCTCACGTTAAATGTTCTTACCACAAAAATCCCCAAAAGCAAAAGCAATCAAACAAAAACAAAAAGCCCCAAAGAGATACAAAGAAATGTCTGAGATAAAGGATATGTTTGTTGCCTTGATTGTAGAGATGGTAACAAGAATGCACACATATGGCCAAAGTCATCAAATTATACACGTTAATTACCTGCTGGGTTTTGTAAAACTGTTTTTCCTCAATAAAGCAGGGAGAAAATAAACTGCAAAACTCTTTTTCCAAAGTGGCTGCGCTATACTACCTACATTAGCAAAAGCATTAGTAACCTAGATTTTCTTTTGCCATCATTTACAATTGTATTTTATTTTTACTGAAGTATAGTTGGCTTACAATGTTGTGCCCATTTCTTCTGTACGGCAAAGGAACACGGTCATTAATATACTTATATTTTTAAATATTATTTTCCATCGTGGTCTATCCCAGGAGATTGGATATAGTTTCCTGTGCTATACAGTAGGACCTTGTTGTCTATCCATTCTAAACATAACTGGGAGTTGGTGGTTAATAGATGCAAACACACTGGGGTTTTTGTTTTGCTTTCTTTTGTTTTTCAGCCTTTCTGATAATATCACTTTGGTTTTAATTTGCATTTCTCTAGTTGTAATAAAGATGAACTTGTTTTCACGTGCTTTAATCTGAATGTCATCTTCAATGTAATATTTTTTTCATGTAAATTCAATTTTATTTATTTATTTATTTATTTTTGCTTTTTAGGGCTGCACCCAGAATATAGCCATTCCCAGGTTAGGGGTCAAATCAGAGTTACAGCTGCCAGCCTAAGCCACAGACAGAGCAGCGTGGAATCTGAGCTGTGTCTGCAACCTACACCACAGCTCATGGCAATGCTGGATTCTTAACCCACTGAGCAAAGGCCAGGGAACCCACATCCTCATGGATTCTAGTTGGATTCGCTTCCATTGCACCACAAAGGGAATTCCCGCCATTTCTATTTTAAACAGCTTTTTTTTCCTTTTTTGGCTGCTTTCCTTTTTTACTATTGAATTTTGAGAGTTTTTGATGTTTTTGATACTAGACTTTAATGATATGTGTGTTTTGCAATTATCAGCCTCTTTTACTGTATAACTTCTCTTTTCCTCCTAAGAGGTTTTCTTTCAGGTTTAATGTGGTATAATTGACATATAGCACTGTAGAGCAGTGAGAAGCATAGCATAATGACATGACTTAAAACATAAATGATTGCCACATTGTTTAGTGAACATCCATCATCTCATATAGATAAAACATTAAAGATAAAGAAAAATATGTAAACTCTTGGGATTTATTCTTCTAACAACTTTTGTACATAATATACATCACTGTCAATTTTATTAATTAGGTTGTACATTATATCTGTAATATTTTTGTCTTATAATGGGAATTCTTCCCTTTTGACCACCTTTGTCACCTTACAAATATATAATATTAACTACTGTGCATTTCATTTCACTGACTGCTATATCTCTCACACTGCACATTTATTTCATTTCTCCCACTCATTTACTTTTTAACCTGATTGAAGTTGAATTGCTCGATTGTAGGATAGTTCTATGTTCAGTTCTATGAAGAGCCTCTATAATGTATTTCATAGTAGCTGTAGCAATTCACGTTCTCATCAAAAGTACACAAGAATTCATTTCTCTCCACATAATTGTCAACATTCGTTATCTATTGTCCTTTTGAGGATATCCATTCTGATAGGCATGACATAATACTACATTGTGTTTTGACTTTTATTTCCCTAAAGGTTAATTATGTTGAGCATTTTTCCATGTGTTGCTGACCATCTAAATATCTTCTTTGAAAAAATATCTATTTAGATCCTATGCCCATTTTTCCTTTTGGGTCTTTTTCTGTTCTGCAAATGCATTTATTTGCATCACTTTTTTAGATTCCAATTATAAGTGATATCATATGATGTCCATCCTTCTCTGACTTAACTCACTTAGTACAATAATTTCTGGTTCCATCCATGTTGCTACAAATGGCATTAATTCATTCTTTTTTTGTGGCCAAGTGACATTCCATTGTTTATATGTACCACATCTTATTTATCTATTATTCGGTCAGTGGACATGCTTCCATGTCTTGACTATTGTAAATTGGGTTGTGATAAACATTTTTGAATTATGGCTATCTTCAGCTATATGCCCAGGAGTGGAGTTCTGGATCATAAATTAGTTATATATTTAGTTATTTAAGGAAACTCCTTACTGTTCTCCATAATGATTGTATAACTTACATTCCTACCAACAGTGTAGGAGGGTTCCCTTTTTGCCACACTCATTCCAGATCTTATTGTGTAGACTTTTTGATGATGGCCATTCTGCGTGGTATGAGATGGAAAACTACTCATTGTAGTTTTGATTTGCGTTTCTCTAATAATTAGCGATTTTGAACATATTTCCATGTGTTTTTTGCCCATTTGTCTATCTTCTTTGGAGAAATATCTATTTATATCTTTTGCCCATTTTGCGATTTTTTTTTTTTTGGACATAAAGCTGCATAAGCCATTTGTGTATTTTGGAGACTAATCCCATGGTAGTTGCTTTATTGCAAATATTTTCTTCCATTCTGTGGATTTTCCTTTCATTTCGTTTATTGTTTCTTTTGTTGTGCAACAGCTTTTAAGTTTAATTAGGCCCTATTTCTTTATTTTTGTTTTTATTTTCATTAATCTAGGAGGTAGATTCAAAAAAAATACTGCTGCAATTTTTGCCAAAGATCCTGTGTTTTTCTTTAGGAGTTTACAGCCTAGTTCTGGCCTTACATTTAGTTCTTTAATCCACTTTCAGTTTATTTTTGTGTTGGATGCTAAAGAGTGTTCTCATTTCATTCTTTTATATGCAGCTGTCTAGTTTCCCCAGCACCATTTACTGAAGAAACTGTCTTTTCTCAATCATATATTTTTGCCTCCTTTGTCGTAGACTAATTGACCACAGGCAGGTAGGTTTATTTTGGGGCTTTCTATCCTGTTTGATTGATCTATATATTTCTACATTCACGCAAGTATCAAACTGTTTTGATGAATATAACCTTGTAGTATAGTCTGAAGTCTGAGAACGCGATTATTTTATCTCCATTTTTCTTTCTCAGAATTTCTTTGGCTTTTTGAGGTCTTGCTAAGTTGAGTATCTAGCTCCATGGAAATATGACTCTAGAAAATTTTACATGAAAGAAAATGACTCTATTTAAACTGCTCATATTTGGATATTTATGCAGAGAACATTGAATCAACTACATTTCTAACCTCCATTATTCTGCTAAATTATTGTAAATGACTTCTAAACTGTACCATCTTATGGGCATGCTGAACATCCAAATGGGATAATGGAAAAGGACAAGTGTTCCCTTATTTTACGACATTCCAAAAACAATCCCACTTCTATTTCTACGTCCCTACATCTAACACTAGGGAGTGAAGGAAGTAAGTATCATTTCTAAGCAATGTAAATGTATCTAACTAAACATTGCAGTTTTTTTATCTATTATAAAGAAAGAGAAGGGAGTGGACTTCTGGAAGAACTAGCATAGTTCTGTCACTGTTAAATCTTGAGTGAATTATTTTATTTGTCCAGTAGTCAATTCAATAACATTACATTTCCTAGCATGTAAAATTTCAGTATTGCTGAATCATAAAATTTAATTTAAAAATACATGGGAGTTCCTGTTGGGGCTTAGTGGGTTATGAACACAACATGATCTCTGTGAGGATACAGATTCAATCTCTGGCCTGGCTCAGTGGGTTAAGTATCCACCATTGCTGCAAGGTGTGCCATATATTGCATGCAGTTTGGATCTGGCATTGCTGTGGCTGTGGTGCAAGCCTCCAGCTGCAGCTCCAATTTGACCCCTAGCCCAGGAACTTCCATATGCCCCAGGTGAGGATATTTAAAAAAAATACATACAGTAATACCAATTACATTAACCTATAACATGTACTATGTTATCATTTACCTATAACTAAAATGGATTAAATTACAGGTTACAAGGAATGGAAGTGTTCTTCTCTGCACAAAGATTAAAGAAATAGTGAATCCCAGAAGCGTACTTTTGGGCCTATTGATTTTTGCCCGTGAACTCACTGTTTTATTAAACCTCAAACAACAAAAAATGTTATACTTCTAACATAGAGTTATTTTCATTAGTTGTGAATTACTATAAAAACAGTCGCACTCCTATGTGAAAGTCTAATAGTTACGTATATTTGTGAACAGAAGGCTTTATTTATGAATTTTAATAAAGTATATGAAATTTGACATGCTTTTACAATCTATCAATAGGAGGAATGTGCTATAATCAGAGGAAAATCATTTTTTTTCTTTTTCTTTGTGATTTTAGGGCCAGACCTAAAATGACAAAGGCTAGGGGTCAAATCAGAGCTGTAGCTGCTGGTCTACACCACAGCGCACAGCAATGTGGGATACGAGCTGTATCTGTGACCTACACCACATACTGAATCCTTAACCCACTGTGACAGGCCAGGGATCTAATGCACATCCTCTTGGATTCTATTCAGGTTTGTTAACCACTGAGCCACAAAGGGAAATCCTGGGAAGAATCAATTTTTGAATCTGACAAATCTAAGCTTGAAGTAAATTTCTTCATGTACTATCTGTGTTAACATAGTCACTTTAATCCTTATGTTCTTCATTTGTAAAGTACAGGCAACAGAACCACTCATATGTGGTTGTGATTATTATTTTTTTTCTTTTTTTGTCTTTTTAGGGCTGCACCCACTGGCATATGGTGGTTCTCAGACTAGACGTCGAATCAGAGCTGTAGTTGCTGGCTTACACCAGAGCTCAGCAATGTGGGATCAGAGTTCTGTCTGCAACCTACACCACAGCTCACTGCAATGCTGGAACCTTAACCCACTGAGTGAGGCCAGGGATGGAATCTGCATCCTCAAGGATGCTAGTTGTATTCATTTCTGCTGAGCCACAACGGGGACTCTGGTTGTTGTCATTATTAAAGGAGATAATTTATCCAGAACATCTAGTGCAATGTTTGGGTTGTCGACCTTTCCTCAATTTGTATAATTTAAGCAGCAAAGCAGGTCAGGTTAAGGAACGTTCCCTTCGGTGTTCTTGTTTAATCAAGTATCAAGTATGAGCAATATTATTACTGGCTTATTTTTGAAGAAATGATTAAGAGAACAACTTTATGGTAAAACACCCATACATCCACAGGTATTACTAGCATCTAACATCTATCTCATATAAAACAACACATGCACGACTAATTTAAATATCTGCATCAAAGTGTATGTTATGTATATTTACATATTCCTCTAATTAAATTTAGGACCTCATAAATCTAATCTCCTGAAAGTTGGAAGAAAACTGTCAAAACTGCAATGATTATCACTACTGGTTTCACATCAGAAATCAGTATCTAGGTGTTCTCTTGTGGCTCAGTGGGTTGAGGTTCCAGCATTGCAACTACAGTGCCTTGGTTCACTTCTGTGGCATGAGTTCGATCCCTGGCCTGGGAACTGCCACATGCCATGGCAGGTGTGGAAAAACAAAAATAAAAATAAACCAGTATTTATATCCATAAAAAGAAAAAAAGTAGGAGTTCCTGTCATGGCTCAGTGGTTACCCAACTAGTATCCATGAGGACATGGGTTCGATCCCTGGCCTAGCTCAGTGGATTAAGGATTCGGCTTTGCCGTGAGCTGTGGTGTAGTTTGCAGACATGGTTCAGACCCTGCCTTGCTACTGTGGTTGTGGCATAGGTCAGCAGCTACAGCTTCGATTGGACCCCTACCCTGGGAACCTCTACATGCTGTGGGTGTAGCCCTAAAAGACAAAAAGACAAAAAAAAAAAGAAAAAAAAGAGATTATTGCTGCTGGCTAAGATGAATTAATAATGACTGGATATACCCTCCTGCCTGAAATAACCAAACAAGTATATTAAAAAATGCTTTTCAAAACACTGGAATTATGTGAGTGAATGTCAGTGATTTATGGAAGATGGAAAACAAATGAGATCATCATTATGAATGCCACAGTTTTGGTGTTCAAATGTTTTCTAGGCCATGACACAGGTCAAACCAAGAAGAGAGTGGCACACTACCTGAGCTGAGGAGACCAAGCACAACGATTAGGGTGACTAAATTGGCTAGATTTTACAGAATATATAATAGTTTGGGAGAGAACCAAACACAGAGAGAGAACTTTGAGACTACAAAGCTGTTCTCCACCTGCAATTACTTACCTGATTGCTGACCATGTGAGGAAATGACAGGAAGCTGGAGAATACCTGACTGAACAGGTGCTTGGTGCTCACACATGGTTGAAAAAGTGCCTATTCCCATTGATAGAAGATAAAGCATCCAAACTTGTGATATGAATTAAAGAAATTAAAGGAATAGTAAGAGGAGAATCAAGAGCTTCAAATGAATCTATTAGAAAATAAGAACAGGTTCAAATCAACATTTAAACATTCCCCTTAAGAACTGTGAGGACAACTGCATTGTCAAACCACAGCAAATAGACAGAAGGAAATAGTGAGGACCACAATAAATAAATAGAAAATAGAAAATAATATGGAAACTATGATAGCACAATGAAACTAAAGTGGGCTCTTTTGTAAATAATAACAAAATCAATAATACTTCAGCTAGAATGTTTAAACAAAAAAAAGACGTCTTTGAAAAAATAAGGAATGAAAAAACAAGCATATCTTCCTACTTTATAGTAATTAAAATTATCATAAGGAAATATTATGAACAAATTTATACTGAATAGACAATTTAACCTAAGAAGAAAAATTCCTAGCAAGGCACATATTATTAAAATTAAGTCAAAAATAAAAAACTTGAATAGATTTATACAAAGCGATGGAATTGAATTACTGATTTAAAATATTCTGACAAATAAAAGCCTGAGCTCAAGTAGCTTCACTGTCAATTCAAAATAGAAATGCGTATTATACACAAATTATTTCAGAAAATGTAGACACTATAAATAAATACTTTTCATCCGTCTTAATTAGTTTGGGCTGTTGTAACAGAAAACCGTCATCTAGATGGTTTAAACAACATTTATTTCTCACAGTTCTGAAGGCTAAGAAATCCAAAATCAAGCCATTGGTTGATTTGTTGTCTGTTGAAAAATCTCACTTTCTGGCTGATAAATGGCCATCATACCACCATGTCCTCACATGGCAGAAAGGCCAAGAAAGCTCTCTGGGTGTCTCTATATAAGGGCACTAATCCCATTCATTAGTTTTCACCATCCTGAGCTAATCACTTCCCAAAGGCTCTTCTACATACCATCACATGAGGGTTTGAATTCCTACATGTGAATTTTGAGAGGACACAAATATTAAGCTGTTAACACCATCTTATTCAATGAGTCTAGTTTTACTCGTACTAAAACTAGAAGAAAAAAAAATCTTAAGGAAAAAGAAAAAAGACTATCCCTTACAATAGAAAAAGAAAAATCCTTAACAAAATATTAACACACTTATTTGTAAAAAGATAACACACTGACTTGTATACTTTTTGCAGAATAATTTCCAATAATGTGTATATTTATCCACCCGCGCACTACCCTGAGACTGAGCTTCACTCTGTGGCTCAATTTCAAAGAATAAAATAAGGAGAGGGAAAAATAGGAACAATGGAGAAAGTTGGTAGATGCTACATAGACAAGTGATGGGGGTTAACATTTTTTGTGAGATATTTCATTTTTACTTGCTGATATGATGCAAAAGAATGGCAATTGGCATTGGATAAGAAAACCAGCAACAATCAGCTTTGGTTATAAAATGCATTTCTTATGGCTAATTGCTTTGCTATTTCAGTCATTGCAAGTGACCTTTTGCTACCTTAACAACCCTGGAAATTTCAATAGCTTAACACAAAAGATATTAATTTATAGTCAAGGAAAGTACTATAATTATAAAAAAAAATTTCCATGGCAACTGTTCTCTATGCAGAAACCTAGGTTCCATTGATCTTGTGATGCTGTCATCCATCCTAAATCTTTTCTAACTTTTGCAGAAGTGAAGGGAATAATAAGAATATTTTACTGGCAATTAAATGCTTTATTAAAAACAACGATAACCACCCTTTGACCTCATATATCTCCAATGGGAAGAGTAAATTTTCCATCCCTCATACCCATGAAGAGAAGACATCTGTATCTACTAAAAATGACCTTAAAATTCTATGAGGATATAAACAAACCACCAGATAAAATGTGCTTACTACTTAGTTGTCTCATAAAAACTTTTTCCTGGACAATTTTGTCTTTCCTCTCCATACAGGTGTTTTAGCACGATCCATTGATTGAGTTCTCACTGGTTTGAAAAGTCATTCTGGTTTTTAGGTGGAGGTATTTGTCACTTTGAAATTCCTCTGAGATTCTGTACCAAATCCAGTTTGTTGTTAATTTGGTTTTGATTTCATACACTGTTTTTTTTTTAGATTTGGAGTTCCAGCTTTTCCTTATACCCATTTGAGAGGATGGCTGCATTAACTGGCCTCAATATTTCGAGTACCAAGGTATCATTCTCTTTGGTAATGGTTTTCCACATTTTCTCTGGGATACCTGCTGGCTAACAGGACAAAAACAAAATAGAAACAAGAAGAAGCTTTAATAGTCACTTGTGAGTTCCACCTCCACTCTTAGATCTCTGTCATCAACACAGGCATATGCTTGAGATTGTTTGCTTAGGGTCTGAGAAAACCTCTTGTGGAAAAATGTCAAATTACGCTAGGTGAGGCCATTCCAGAATAGCTAGCCCCCAGCTTGTCTGCCAGCTGACTAGAAGAAGTACATGAGAGAGACTATTTGAAATCAGCTAAGAGAGGCTCAGATCAATAGACTGTCTAAAAAAAAAAAAAAATGCATACATATGTGAGCAATAGTAAATTGTTTGAAAGTCCTAGGTGTTAGGAGTGGGTTATTATATATCAACAGCTACCTAATATACTCAGTTACCACTTACATATCAGCATTAATAACAGAGCTTCTCACTGTACTTGCATAGGTGTTTCTTCTTGATATAGTGAGTTTCTATATGATTGTGTTCTTTCTTCTTCTGTCCTTGTTACAGAAAGTACTCCTGCTTTCACTTAAAATTGTGTTCAGAAACTATTATAAAGTCCTGATGCCTGTCAATCTAGCCACATTTTTTTCTGTGTTAGATTCTTATTTTTCACCTATCCATACTTTTTTGGGGATGCATACTCATATTATGAGCACTACGGATCTCTTGTCACCACTCTTTGAGATATTTAAGGATGGAATTGCACACAGTAATTTTAACAGAATTTCTCTTTGTCTTTTAGTTCCCTCTTACACCCAGCATGGATTTAAGTTCATATCTTCATTCTCTCAAAATATGCCCTTTTGTAAATATTTGGATTATGTCATGTTTACTGATACATCCAGTAGAAAATAAGCTTAAACAATAAAATAAAATGTAACCCTACTGAAGAAGTACAAACTAGTGTTTCAGTCTTAACAGTGTAAATTCAGAGGCACCACTTCAAAAACTAAAATATTAAAACAATAAAAATTTTTACAAAAGACTTTGAGTAGAATGCAAAAGTGTGATGTCATTTAATAACACAAAAAGAAACTTATTTTTAAAATGCTTTCATAGTTTCCCCCAGTTAGAAATAGGCATATGAGAAAAACAAATCAAGATTATGCAGAGGCAAAAGTAAATGAGACAAAAAAAAAAAAAAATCCAAGACTGATGTTAAAGTCTACTTGTAATTTGATTCAATGTTGAGTATATGTCCTGAGTGGTTTTTGCATTTCATTTTATTGAAGCATCTTACCATGCTGAGTGTGATTCTAGTGTTTAAAAAAATGGACATTATTCACACAATTTTTTATTCTAGCATTTTTCAGCAGGTGCACATGAAAAAGCATGTTCTCTTTTAATGTTGGAGGAAAACTTCAGGGTATTTTGGATGTAAGAGGTGATTTTTATCCTTCAGTGTTCCATCTTAATAAGAAAGACCTAAAAGAGATTTAGACTATACATAATATTGCATTATAGATCAACCTTTGAAGTGAACATCATATGAGAGGCAATAATGTGTGTGTGTGTGTGTGTGTGTGTGTGTGTGTATGTATCCTCTGTCTTAAAAAGCATTTTCTTAATTCTGCCCAAATATTCCAAATATCTAAAATACATTTCTCCTTCTCATCTGTGGTATATCTTCGTTAGGGTGATTTTCTGCTGTTTTTAATGTAACTGTATATAGCTATTTTCAGACCATCTCAATATTTTTCTACCCATTAATGTCATTTTGCTAAAAAAAAAAAAGCAAATGTTTTATTTGCAGAGCCAGAATTCTATATAGCTGACAGAGGCAGGAGATAGGACATGAATACTAATTTGATAATATAATTTTAACTTTCAGAAATCTAGATTCCTTGAAACCTGTTTAAATTTCAATTCTCTTGGCAAAGTTCAGTTTTAATCTTTTTCAAATTACCAAATGCACCTGATCCCACTTTTAATATAGCCTCATTTTTGCCAAGTTATAACTTTTCAAAACACTGACCATTTTCCTATACCCCTATGGCTTCTCAAATTTAGTACATAGTTTAAGATACCTGCAGAGTTTTGATATTCAATATTGAATGTAAATCACACATGAATAATTTTTCATGTTACCACATTTTCTGATAATTGAATCCATCATGTTCCCTTTCGTTTGATTTCACATGAAGTCAAAAAAATCCTCTGAAACTAAAATCTACTGTTCGCATGCTTTCACAAATAGAAATGCATTCTGTGAATAAAATATAGTGATTTCACACTTATTTGGCCCTTGTATAAGAGTAATGGTTTGTAACACCAAGTTAATCTCCTCAGCAATTCCAGATAATAGGTGAGCTGAACTGTTTTCTGAGGAAACTAATACTATGATTTTGATGGCCTGAATGATAACCAGCATCACAGAGTGGATAAAGACATGGTTGTCAAAGCACTAGGGTCACCGGATTCTCAGGTCTCACTGAATCAGAAGGAGAAAACTGTGGATGCTGAGAAAGTTTGAGCAATCAATGTTATTTCAAATGAAACATCTCTCATCTTTTAGTGGAATGAGTCAATACACACACACACACACACACACACACACACATAAAAGATAAATAATATACTATAATGTTATATTATGATAAACATTAGATATACAATTATATATTTTACACATATATACATGACAATTATAAGTACATATATACACATATATATTACATATAAACACATATATACATATAGATATACATATATTATTTATATATATAAATATATATACACATGCAAAATATAGGGCTCCCAGCAATAGGAGCAAGGAAATGGAAGGCAAAATCAGTAAAATCTGAATTACCTAGGTGTAGTTTCTAGAATTTTCTCATTGTCCAACAGGATGCGCTCGTCCCCAGATTCCAGGTCACTCAGATAAGTGCATGATATTATCTACCAAAGCTCAAGTTACTGAGGGGTCATTTATACTGCAAAACTAGGCTGTAGATCCAGATATACTAACGCAAAACAAATCAGAGCAGCAATCTACACATTTTGAATAAACAGTGGTAATAAACTGGTACAAGACACTTCTTAGGGTGTTTCAGAGTTTAAATAGAACATTATGAATCAGCAGCTAATACTTTCCATCCTTGTTGTATCCAGATTTCAGTATCATGGGAACAATCATCCCTGAGACTAGCACAGTGTTCCCACAGACCCATGGTGAGGTAATCCTTTCCTTATACACAAGCTATCTTTTATGAAATGTGATTTTAAGCTCTCTTCTACACCTGGAAGTGTTGACTTCTTGTAAGGTGTTCAGTTAGTAACTTTTAGCTTTTCAGTATACACTTTAAAGAGTCAAGTTTTACAAATCACAGAGGGAAGGAAAAAACACAGCTTTTTATGCTTCTCACAAAAATTCTCTTACTTAGCTCTAATTCTGTATCTACCACTCGGGAAGTATTTTATTTTAATTGGCTCTTAGAAGTGCAGCAATTCACAGTATTGATGCTTAGGTCTGGCTGCAAATGGCCTTCTCTGTATAAGGTTAATATTGTTTGAACTGAATGGGTGATTTATGTTTCATGAATTCATTCAACGAAGAGTTACCAATCACCTACTATAGCCCAGATATAATGTTAGGCACTAAGGGTACAAACCCAATCAAGAAACAGGTAGAAACTTTATCCATATTTACATATATCCAAATAAATATATCCAAATAAATACCATACAGAGGGTAACAGAGAAAGGACAACTGGAAAGTTTGATGAGGCTATGTTGCAAGATTCTCTCGAGCCCTGTTGAAGAATCATACATTTATTCTGGGGAAATATTTAAATATTTTAAAGACTAAAATAAAATGAAGGGGATATATGTCAGAATGGTAACTTCAGAAGCAATGTAGAGAGTGGACTGGAATAATAAGAGAAAGAACACAGTAGAGGAACTTACAAAACGTAACTCTTTGCCTTCAATTTGAACAGCTGCTGCTTGCACAAGGATCAAATAAAAGATGGCCACGAATATGAGAAATATATTTTAAAGTCAAAGCATTTTTAACACGTTACATAATTTCTCTAAATGAAGTATAAATAGATGAAGGATCATATATGTGGGAATTTAGATATCATTAAACCAAATTTGGTTCTGAAAAGAACAGTGGACTTTATATTTTCTATTTGACTTGTAAGAAAAGGAACCAAATAAGTGATTAGTATAAATGTGATATGTCACATATATAAAAAAAATTGGACAAATAAGAGTAAGTAATTGAGTCAGGCCAGAGAATGCCTTTGGAGTTATAGCAGTTTTATTTATATTTGAAAACTCTGCTACTTGCTTAGTGTGTGATCTTGGGTAGCTATTTTACCTCTATAAATCTCACTTTCTGCATGTATAAAACAGAATAACGATCTTACCCAAGAAGATTAAATAAGAGAATGAATGAAAAGCTATTAGCACTGGACCTGTAACAGAAATTTTCTAACAAACACAATCATTGCATTAGTCATGATCATTATGAGGTTTTTTTTTTTTTTTGTCTTTTTCTTTTTTATCTAGAGCCGCAACCGTGGCATATGGAGGTTCCCAGGCTGGGGGTCTAACAGGAGCTGTAGCCTCTGGCCTTCGCCACAGCCACAGCAACGCGGGATCCGAGCCACATCTGCAAACTACACCACAGCTCACGGCAACGCCGGATCCTTAACGCACTGATCAAGGCCAGGGATCGAACCTACAACCTCATGGTTCTTAGTCGGATTCGTTAACCACTGAGCCACGAAGGGAACTCCAATTATGAGTTTTTTTAATTTTTGATTAAAGTTGCTTAAGGAATAAAAGATTTATTTGATTTCATTTAATTATAAACAATAAATTCAAAAGTAATCTTTGTCAGATATGGTTAATTCTGTGGACGAGCAGAATTAGGAATGGAATTACTGTGATGGGTACATTACAACCAGTTTATACTTGCCAACATTCTCCCTTTAGGACTAGGGATAAACTCTCATGAGCATATTGACCTCTAAAAACAGAAAAACAAATCATGTTCATTAGGCACAGAAGAAATGAGAACGGCTTTAGGTAGGCAGAAAACTGTGCTTTTGATTAAAACAATTATGATAATGCAGATGTTGATGCCCACATCAGTATTTAATCTCCAACGATGTCACCAAAAATCTTAAGATATACACAGAAACATCGCAGAATCATATGCTATTCCTTCAGTTCTTTATTGTATGATTTTTATCTAACTTTTAAAGACATATGCATAATTTTAATCTTTTCCATCTAATGAAGTAATAGGACTAATATAGAGATGGATAGATAGATAGATAGATAGATAGATAGATAGATGCAGTATATATTCACTTAAATGTAAATATTATAAACATTAAGGTAAGTTGCATTACTCTAATGTCACAAAGTCCTGAAATATCTTTATTTTCCAATCACACACTATTACTCTACACTTTCCCAAGTGTAACATTTATATAGTTATATGATAATTGTTTTAAACAGACCAACTATGAAGTGCCATAATGTCCTAATGAATTAATAATGATTTTATTATTAATAAAATCAAGTATAATTATAATTTTAATATTAAGATAAATAGAATTCCATGAGTTGGCCTTATATTTACTTTGAAATAATGAGATACAAATTAATTTTAGGCTAATACATTTCAAAAGTCTTTCTATTTTAATCTCACTCACGCTGTACTTCTCTCCTTGTAACACTTATGACACTTTTGTAATTTTTTTGCAATATAAATCACACATTACTTGAATATCACCCATCAGTCCAACTCCATGAGGGCAAATGACAATTTTACTGTTCTGGGTACAATAAAAACACATGCTGACATGGTAGAAAGATAGTATGGAGACTATAGGAGCAAACTTGTGAGATGAAAAATTAAACTCTGTTTAATCAAAAATAATCACAACATAATGCTTACTTTCTACAGAAATAACACTATATTTGGAGTTCTTAGAAATAAGATATTAGTCAAAAAACCACTCTTGAATAAAGGTTTAATGATTGCATATATATTTTCAAAGACTTTTAGTCATATCTAGAAGCCATTTTAGTACTTAGAGAAGTATTCACCAGAATATGAAGATATGAACCCATTGTAAGTGGATAGATATAATATTGAGCTTAAGATTTAATTACATCTTAACAACACGTATTAAAAAAATCTATATTTAGTGCCCCCCCTCCATAAGTGAATATCTCCTAGTCCTCAGTTTAAAAATTTACTTCTACTAGGTCTATTACTCAAAGAATTCCATCCTCTACCCACTGGCTAAAATTTTGCAGTCTAGGATTGATAAGTGTCTCAATTTGGTCCAGAGACCTTTTTTTTTAATATATAATTTCACAAATCAGAACTAAATTAAGAATAGTCGCTCTCTGATGGTGGAGCTGTGAAGGAATTGGGTCTATGAGAATGATGCTGGCATCCAGAGAAAAACACGCAAGAGAGGTGGGAGAGTGAGGAGGCTGGAGATGTCCAATTTTGTTGGTTCTAGCTGGTGCAACCCCAGTCTTCTAGTTAAAAAAAGTACTCTGTCATCCTTCCAATAGTTTATTCTCCTTATACTTAAGCCAGTTCACATTATGTTTATCATTCGAAGCAAGGGCCAACAGACCGTACTTATTGTTTTCAAAAAATCTATTCTCATTTTTCAAGAGGTCTATTATTACATGTTTCTTACTATATATCCCTTGCTTTCAGCTCTACCTGCACTGAACTTTGTTATTTTCTGAACCTGCCAGACATGTTCCACCTTAGTATTTTGCTTCCTGTTTGTTCTGTCTAGAAATCTCTTTTGCTGACAAATGCAGAGCTCCTTTCTTTAACTTCCTCAGGTTTTTTCTCAAATGGTACGTTCTCATCAAGACCTCCCTTGACCATGGTAGAAAAAATTATACAATATGTGCTAAACCCACAAAGGAAACAAAAAAGTATCATCTCTCCCTTTCACTATGCATTGAGTACTATTTGTTAACCTTCTCTTTTACTAAAATATGAGATATAAAAGGTCAGGGAGTTTTGTGCTTATTGTTTGCTGTCACTAATAGCTAGAACCATGTTTGGCACATAATCATCATAATCAGCAATAAAAAAGAAATAAAGAAACAAAGAAACAAGTAAATAAGTATCTCTGCTAGAGAATATAAAAATAAACTTGAAGTGGGTATGAAACTTTTCCATGTTAAATATTTTTATTTAGTTCTTCCAAGGAAAGTATGTTTATCTTTTTTTTTTTTTTCTTTTTCTTGGCCACAGCAGTGGCTTATGAAAGTTCCTGGGCCAGGGTTGAATTGGAGATACAGTGCAGCCAATGCCACAGCCACAGCAACACCAGATCTTGGCCACATCTAAGAACTTTGCTACAGTCTGTAGCAACAGTAAATCCTTAACTCACTGAATGAGGCCAGGGATCAAACCTGCATCTTTACAGAGACAATGTCTGGTCCTTAACCTGCTAAGCCACAATGGGAATTCCAGTTTATTTTTATTTATTACAATACATCTAGAAAAAAATTAAAATCATCAGTTGGGGAGGGAGAGAACTCTCCTAAATCATAGAATAATTATCACAAGAAGTCCATTATTAAGTTACCTTTTAAAAGCAGGTTATATGCCCACCATAACAATTTGGGGAACATGATAGAATAAAATAGTTAATTTAAAAAAAGTTCAAAGGTGTAAAGATCTATCAATAAAACTGAATGAGAAGCATGAAGCAATTTGGAGGAGGAAAATCTTTAAAGCTCTACTGATGGAAATGAAACAGAACTTGAATAAATGTTAAACCATATTCACTTATTCAATATGTAGGGAAAATATAATGCACTAGTAATTTACTCTTATATTGATCAATATATTGATTGAAAGACCTCTGGCTTTCCTGACAAGATTCTGATTCATTATATATTGATGCCTCTCGTCTTCAAATCTAAGTAAAGGGAAATAATGGAAACCAAGAGGATTGTTGAAGCCAAGACTGATGGAGCTGAAAAACTACTTTAAAACTGTGAATAACCCTAAAGGTAGGGAGGTGGTTGATTCCTAGAGTGCTAGAGAAATAGCAGCTCAGATCAGAAAGAAGGATTTTTTGCTTGCCTCAAGGTAAAGAATTCTGGAAGAATTGTGGCAGAGGATTGGGTTTGTCTTTCACTGTTGAGTGCCTATCCTATAAAACCATTATTTTAAAACCATGCATGTATTATTTTTTTAAATGCAAATAAAATATGTTGAACATTCTAAAACATAGCTTCTGTAATCCTTGTCATTTTGTGAAATCTAAATCTTTCTTAAAGTTATAGACTAAGGTCAGTTTTTATATTTCATTCCCTGCTATGTATTCACTCTCCAACATCTGAACATTTAAAATTAGAGTGTGCCTATTTGTTTGCTTAGGAGAGGATACAATGAACATTGGGGTGCATGTATCTTTTCAAATTATTATTTTCTCTGAAGAGATGGTGGGAGGGATAGACTGGGGATTTGGGATTGGCATATGCACACCGTGGTATATGGAATGACTGGCCACAAGGCACAGGGAACTCTGCCCAATATTCTATGATAATCGATATGAAAAAATAATCTGAAAAAGAATTTATGTGTGTATATTTATAACTGAATCAGTTTGTTTTACACCAGAAATAATCACATAATTGTAAATCAACTATACCTCAAAAAATTTTTAAAACTGAAAAAAGGTGCATTTTTTTCCCGTACTGAAAGTATTCAAAAATCAAATTTTCATTTTAAATTTTCTCATCTATCTTGAACCAAATTCCGTAAAGCGGGCTACATTATATAAAACAAAAAGCACTAACTTTAAATTAATTGTCATTGTCTTAAGAACTTTTTGGTTTCATCCTTTAAATAGACAAAAAAAAAAAACAGACAGGAACTTTTCCTGCTATCTATATTATAATCATGAAATTAGTTATTGAAAGTAGAACACATTTGGAGATTCAGCTCTAATAGCAGCTATTTTCATGAAAAATCCCTTTTTCCCTTAAGAAATATAATATTGTCTTTAGAAAAGAGCCTAGAGACATCAGTAATTAACTTGTGAAGAAAATGGCATCGTCTATGACAAGTGGATGAACAGAAGAGCAAGTCACATCTAATACCTGAGACACTCACATTGTATTGTTCTGAAGCTATTTCACTTAATTCTGCAGTTTTTGCAGAATCCGCATTATTTCACAATTGCTGGGTATGTTACCTTTCAAGTTCTACAAAATGTCTTCATCAACATAGTGACATAGTCAGTCCATTGTTACTCTCAGGTTTGCATTATTAAACTAAAAATTTACAATTGCAGCTCTCTGAAACTCTACCAATGATGGCCAGTAGAAGACACAACTTTATTCATTATACTGGCAGATGTAGTCGGCTGTGAAGAATAAAGTCAAAGCTTTATTTAATAACCAGTTCTTTGTTTCCCCATACAGTTAACTGTATACTTACTATTTCATATTGTTAAGCAAATGAGAAATTCATTAGTATGTACCACCTCATTTTTTCCCAATAGAAATCAGTCATGCTTTAAACTCATTTGACTACAAACACACTCAAGTCGAATAATTACACATTAAACATTAGCCACCTTATCCCAATTTAAATGTTTTCTAACTTATTATTTACCATAACCACCATTACATTAACATGTGTAACTAAGAGTCTTTACATATACTCTATATGTACATTTATATACATGAAATTTTGTGTTCTATACTTTCTGAAACATTATTCTTTTACATATACTAAGGTAAATTATAAGGTAGAGGGCAAGTTTGAAAGGAAAGATCTCTTCAGCCATAAAAAAAAATGAATTATAGAGGGAAAAAGAGCTGGATTTAGGAAGAAATAAATAGATTTGCATTTGACTTCATAAGTTGCTTTACATTATTTTCAAGAATTTTTTACACCATTTTTAGGTTTGCAGTGAAATTGAGAGGAAGATACAGAGATCTCCCATATAACCTTGGTCCTCATGTGTGCATAACCTCTCCATTATCAACATTATTCATCAGAAGCATATTTTATATTTTTTTACCAAAGATAAAGCTGCATTAAACATCATTACCCCATCCTCCCGGGAACCTATTAGTGGTATGTCACTGTCATTTTAATTTGCATGACAAATTAAAGAGTATCTTTTCATATGCTTGTTTGCCATTTATATATTTTCATATATATTATATGTATATAATATATATATAGCTCTTTGGTGAGGTAAAATTGATTTGCATTTTAGGTTGTATATTTAAAATATTCTTATTTCGTTTGGAAAGTATTTATGATAAACTTTAACCAAATTTTATGTACTTTATTGAAAGTGATACATTTAATTTTCTAAACATTTAAAGTTTAATTGTTTTAAAGTTTTAACTTGGTGATAGAAAAGCAAATTTGGAAAATATTCTTCAAATGCTGGGATGTTTGCATTATAACTTTTAAATAATTCCATAGGATTTTATAAGTTTACCTCATTTGTAATTTTGTATTTTACTTTTATATTTTATAATTTTTTGGTTATCTTTAAAATTTTAAATGAAATAATTAATATCTAGTAATCAAAGTCAATATTAATTGTGAATATAAAACTTCACAATGACAATCTAGTCCAGTCCCTATACTAAGTTCAAACCACTTTGGTTTTATTTTTTACACAAATCGGAAATCTTTAGGTCTCTTCTGGAAGATGGAATTTCTAAGTTTGTATGTCTATATCCTACCAACCTTCCATCAGTAAAAGTCAGCTCTCCCATGGAACTCTTATGAACCTGCATAAAAAGTTGAGGATATAATTAATTCACAGATACCACTACACTTTAACCTAACTGTTCATTATTATAAGTAAATAAAATGCTTTAAGAGTTAAAGTGCTAGTAAATTTACAGTCTTTTTATAGCATGGTATACAGGTCCAAGGATTTAGCAAGAAACCAACTACAATATATAGGAAGTAAATTTTTTCTTGTGTAATAGTAAAACAGATCCCTGAGTGCTAATATGGCCTTCCACAGTCTAATACTATGAAAGGCAACATGTATACCATCCTTGGCTCCTCTAGCCTTGAAGACATCTCACTCCATATTGGCTGCATTGATCCCTGACCTTCAGCTCTGGTTCATTAAGAAATACTAGATGTATTAAAGAACTGGCATTCATGATTGCTCTTAAGTATGTATGTCCTTCTTACAGCTTCTGTCTTGACCTGGTAGCAAAACAAAGTAAAAGGAAGTTTAATCAATCCCAAGTCATCACTCTAGTTAATCTTCAAATCCAGCCTAGTAATTTTGGAATAGATCAGCTCAGAGATGATTTGCATATTCTTCTTCTGTGATTATCAACTTTTCTCTCTTTTTTGTTTAGTTTAAAGAATACCTAGCATCCACTTTTAGAACATGATGTTAAGCAAAATTTACTCCAATTTTCTGACAAACAAAAATTGCAATGAAAACATAGTCTTTTATTTTATTCAAGGAAGAAATTAACATTGTTAAAAACTTAGTGCATAAAATATGATATCTATGGCTCTGCATGACTTTTGTGTTAACACACACAATCATTATAACACCACTATGATTTAAATACACTCATAACGTTCTTTTTACAAATAACAAATTTGAGGTACAGAGAGTTTAAGTACACGCCTGAGTCACATAGCTAGAAAGTGACGAAGGTGAGAATTGAGCCGTCTGTGTAGTTCCAGAGTTCATCTTCTCCTTCCCCCCCCCCTTTTTTTTTGTCTTTTTAAGGCTACATCCATGGAATATGGAAGTTCTGAGGTTAGGGGCTGAATTAGAGCTGTAGCTGCCAGTCTACACCACAGCCACAGCAACACCAGATCCAAGCCTCATCTGCAAACTACACCACAGCTCAAGGCAAGGCCAGATCCTTAACCCACTGAGTGAGGCCAGGGATCAAACCTGTGTCCTCATTGACAAAGTTTATCTTCTTAATGAACATACCAAAGACAGAGTCCCTGGGACTACTGTTGGCTATTACTTGAACAACTGCATAACTTTTCAGAAATGTAAGTCCGTCAAGGGGGATTTCCTTTTCAATTTCACCATTCTTCACACTTGAAATCGGTAATCATTTCAAAACTTTTCTCTCAGTTTCTACCCTGGCTTACTCCGACCCCCCCCCCCGACCCCGCCCTGCATCGAAGCTGATACCAGGCTTATCCTTCCTGGTACCGAACTTTTCTCTGTAATTCCTGCGTAAGTCACTAGGTCAGGCTGATCCACTTCCTGATGCTGAGATCCCAGGTGGTGACCTGAGAAGCACCTGTTACTAGGTTTTATGCCCTAACTGGATGATAGCTGTGCTTCATGAGACCTAGCTCCTGATATCAGATGCTTCTCAAGAGCATCATACATTCTACACACTGATTGCAGCATGTACTGCTAAGGGTATCACCTTAACCTTGATGCTGTTCTCAAAGTGGGCATCTTGGTTCAGAGCCTGAAATGCACCAACGCCAACCACTCCCCTCCCTCCGTACAATGTCCACATAATGCTTCACACTTGTCTGCAGTAACTACATATTCTGAATTTTGATGCAGTCATGATTTCAAATATTTGGTATTGTCAAACAATTTTTTAAAATATTTTGTGTGATGTCAAACAGTCCATTTGTTTGATTCATTTGAAAATATATTTCTGATATATCAGTATATGTCATTAAAAGTAGTCCACGGGAACATTTCACTTATAGAACATTTTTTGAAATCTGTAAACTATGAGTCATGCTATTTGGCATATAAATAATAACACAAAGTGATATTTCTTTTTTTATTCCCTTCAAATATATATCTCTATTTATTTTTTTGTTTGAATCCTTTGTTACACAATCTAATTTGTGGAATTAAAAAATCTTGTTATTTCTACAAAATATTCTATTAATACTCACTCTATTCATAGAGAAAGCAGCTCACACACAGTGAAATTGCTTTGTGGAGTACATCAGAATATTTTATCATAATTATATTAGGTGAAGAAAAAAGAATTGTGAGATTCACTTAGATTGATTTATTTTGTTTGTTGATAATAACATCAATTACCAGTTCCAGGTTGCTTTATTAGAATAAGACTTATTAGAAGGCATTGACTAACTCAGCATGTGCACTGCATGTGAAAATGAAAATGCTATTAAGAATGTGTGAGAGCTTAATATTCTGAACATGCACATCAATCACTGAAAGAAGATTAGAATTTCACTGTACATTTTGTAAATCTAAATCTTTAAATTGCTAATTGAACTTTAATTGGATTTCACTCTAATTTAATTGTTAACACAAATCAAAAAATGTTTACTTAAATATGAGTATTCAAGAGATTTGATGGTCAAGTAATAGATTCTGCTTAATCTATTAATTAGGCATAAGTCCCTGGTTTCTAGGGACAAAAATTCTATTCAGAAGACAATACTGTTGAATAAATTTGGAAAATATTTTTCCTAGGCCAGCTAGTTAAATTATTTTGTTCATTAAAATGGTGCTGTTCAATGAAAAATAATCACAGGGAAATTATACTAGTCTACTTTACACAACAGTCCCCAGAGAAGAATTGAAAACAAAATAAAACTTAGTTATTTAATTTTCACACACTCTTTTTTCTTAAAATATAATTTTATTAAAGTGTCTATAAAACTTTGTCTAGCTTTTAAATTTTTCTCCTTTTTTAGTCTAGGGATCTATTTTTGTAATCTTGTAAACAAACTCCTGGAAGGTAATATGTAAGCAGATCTTGTAGAGTATCCTACCAATTCAAGTCGGTTTATTTAAAATGATATACTAATATGAATTTATAAGTTTAGATCTTATCAAATTAATTTTCTTATTTTCCAGTATATAAATAATAAATTTACCTAAGAACTTCAAAATAAGCACAATTCCAGCCACAAAAATCTCTCTTTTGAATATATTTTTTGTAATATTAAACTTCACTAGAAATATTGATCCAGCTATGGGCACGGTCAAAAAAAAATGTTGATCCAGAAATGTGTAAAGATTATGTTATAATTAAGAAATGTTAATTATGGTATTAAGACAATAAATTAATAATTTCAATGGCACAACTCTGAAAATAACGTTTTCCCTAGGTTATAGATGAGAAAACTGAGCCTAAAAAAATGGTAAGAATATCTAACGTTATACAGCTGCTTCAATAACTACCCCATCAGTCCATGGCCATGTTCCAGAGTAAGTTCATTTTATTTTGAGAAACAAAAGTAGGAATATTTCCTTATGAATTATGAACTAGTCCACATGAGTAACAGAAACCACCAATAAACTCTGTCGTAAACAGACATTCTCAGTAATGGTAGTCAGTATTGCTGTTTCAGCAGTTTGGAATTTTTTCTTTCCTTTTAGTAACTTCAAGTGTCCTGATGCATTATTCAGGTACATACTGCTGACAGTTTTTATGATCTCTGCCATTTGGGAAGAAAGTGCCTAAGCAAGCCAGAAAGGTATTAGAAGAATTCAGGAAGCACTTGGTTTTGTTCTGAGATCAGGTTTATCTGGGGCTTCTCCTAACCTCAAATCTATGCATAGAATCCTATTAAATTTGCAGTATTTTACTGACAAGAAGCAGCCTATAACCTAGTCTCCTCCTGGTATTTGTTCACTGAGAACATGATATGTGAAACATCTACCTGTCACCTCAGATATTTACATCTTTCACTATTGTTTCTTAAGCAACCCTAGGAATTCAGATTCTGCAAAAGAATTAGTATGTCCTTCAAAGTAGAGCATTTAAAACATTGCCTAGTCTTAGGTTTATAACCACAGTAGCTTCATTCACCCTGCTTTGAGGAAAACGATATGAACACCACCACCAAAAAAAAAAAAA